>JAVTVY010048050.1:0-22888 GCA_036873755.1 Hanleya hanleyi
TTACGGCGGAGAGGCCATGGAGATGATGTGGGCTACGGCAGCAGTTCAGCAGGCTTGATGCCTGTAAAAACAGATAAACTTTTCGTCACACCGTTACCCTCCCCTTCTTGCATAACATTAAGGATGCTGTGACTGATGAGACAGGCCATATTTGGTACGTAACTGGCCCCAGCAGTGATCGACCAAAGGGAGATGTCAAGACACGGCCGGTGCCATCCACGCCTGGCACCCAACGGAAAGGCAGACCAGGAGCCATGTTCTATGCTCGCCGACTGATCGATGAAGTGTCCAGTCCCATCATCGACAGTGACGGACGAAACTAAATTGAAACTAAATTTATGAAATTCATTTGTTCGATTTTGTATGAAAATGTGTATTTTCATATTATCTTCTGTGTGTAGTCAATGCAGTATTTCGACCCAAGCACTGTTCCTTCCTTTAACAGCGACATGTTTCTCTTCTTCCTTGGTGACGTGACAGCGTGTGCCAGAAACCTCTGGACCGAGTCCATTCCGTGGAACAATATCTACAGGTACAGTTTGATTCGTTTCATTTAACAGAGCCTTGTAAATGGCCGTAGTGATTGAAAAAATAACTGTGTTGTGATATATTCTCTGCCTGGACTTCCCTGAACTTTCTGTCTGACGTTGTGAAGTTCCCACTGATTGACAATAGTGCGTGTGATGAACAGTGTGTAATTTACAGGAATGGGTCATGCCCTTACGAACTCAAATACATTATACTCTGATAACTTTTTTTTGGAAAATTTTGGACTGAATCCCCAAACAGATTGGTAACATGTATTGAACAGTCATGTTATATATGCCATAATCGTGCCTTATATGAATTGTTGACATCTCTCGTATATTGTGCATGTTTTGTTTATTATTGATAATACTGCATGACCAATGGTGAAATTGGTAGATTGCATGAATTCCTTTGTGACTAGTAAATTTAGTGATTTGCAGATTGATAAATCTAGAACTTGAAGTTTTCACGATGATATTGTGACGTGGTTCCACAATGATTTTTTTATTTTTTATTATGACGTTTATCGCGAATAGTTGCCATAATAGTGTTAGCTGGTAAGCTAAAACCCTCAACGTAATATTGGCTAAATGGAACTAAAATTATCGCGTACATGATCGACAGGTCTTAAGATACACTGAGTACATGTACGTACTAGTGGTTTGAAGCATATAGATGCTTAGTAGATGCTATGGAAGCCTGTTCGTGCTATAAGAGCCTAGACGTCGTGGTTATTTGTTTATTTTGGATCCTCAGATATAAGTCTGAGATGTTGGATGACAAATTGGTTTCAATTAACACGTATTGACAACTTCGTTAAGTGTCATACATAATTGTGTCCAAGTCAACCATGAATTTCTAGCTTTCATTATGAGTAACACGTAAGGTCCAAATGTTAACCTTTGCGTATGGAGTACCGTATATTACACTAGCACAGGCGATGCTAGAGAAATCCGATACTTGGGTGACAGTTATGGAAGACTGTTTGAGACATAACCGCAGAATAATTGTCTGTGGTGAATATTTTTTTGTTTTGTTGCAACAATATTGAGATGCCCTGTAGTGGTATGAGTTGAATAATGCGCGTTGTTATTTTGTTTGTTAGGGTCAACATAAACAGTGCTAACGTTATGACCAGTTGCAAACGTTGAGTGGTTAACGAAAAGTTTTGATTGGGCATAGGTGCAAATGAGTCTTTCATTTTTGACTAACGATAGTTTGACCTAGCCTTTTGATGAATAACTGAATTTTGTTCAGACGTGGAATCAAATTTTGATTCAGGGCGCGATGCGGCCCATGTTTGTAGAGATGCCGCTGTGCGTGATTAAGGTTTGAAGACTAACGAATCGGCAAGCGATGAGATTTTGACAAGTTAGATAAGCGTGGTGATAAATAGTCGACTAATGATGGAATATACGATATCGTTCTGATTTAACTTTTGAGGATGCTCAGATTGAGTCACTTGACCTAAATATGATTGAAACAGACCACCATAGAATACCATGCTTTATTATACATTTAATTTTATAATCCAATGAAAACCGTTTATTTGTACGACGTGTCGGTCCAGTACCAAAAACCGTATTGGATCCGCGAGCAAGTGTCATTGGACTCGTCAGAAAGTGTTATTGGACTCGTCAAGACTGCGTATTGGATTCTTTCAAAGGGTGGTAACTCAGGTTATATGTACATGTCCCAGTGTCGTCACAGTGTCATCTGCTTCTGACAGTCGGTCAGACACTAGTGACAGCGGTAGACAAGATGCTCGAATATATTATACATATTTTCCTGAATATTTCATGAAATAATTCTTCTAAATATAGTACTATTTATTACAAATGTAAATATTTCGAAAAAAAACCCCCAGAAAATGAAAAATCGAAGCATAATATATATCATTCATTTAAAGATGTAATCAGCCTCGAAATCAATGGATTTTGTAAATTCTCCCCTATGCATTTTTCAGCAGCGAAGTTTGCTAAAGCATCATATGTATTAAATTTGATGATAATGAGATCGCCATAAACAACGAATGCAACAATATCTTGTCAGAGAAATATGAAACACTGCCCTCTTCGACGGGGTTTCTGTTTCGCCATTGAGTGTTTGTTGTACGCGGAAAGGAAAATGACGTCACTGCGTGACGTTGATTGACGTAGCGACGCTCACGAATTTGAATGCTGCATCAATGGGATAACGTCACGGCTCGTGCATAGCATACGTTGATAGAATGCACCACACGTGTACGCTTGTTGACACGGCCGTGGAAAAATAAACGGCATGCCATGCTGTTTATTTTCAAAGACCAAATTCTTCTATTTTCTCGTGAATGGTAGAAACAAGTTTAGTTTGTTGTGGTCAAGTGTGTTTCATTTTGTACCTGTCGTAACATATGTCACTTTCGTGGAGTTTGAGAGACATCGATTTCATCGATTCCTTTAACTTGATTGTCATATTTCAAAAAAGCGAAATTAACAATCGAAGTATTCATGTTTGTAGTTTTATGTAGTTATGCTTTGTAACTTTATCAGTAATAAACGAAAGTGTTAACTCTGTCATGGTTTTGTCTTTCGATGTATAATAAACAGGTCATTATACAATGTTGAATCTAATATGGACCCTTATATGTGTTGTAATGTTTTCCAGTATACTGCGAGATTCTGCTGGTGGACGTTTCGTCCCCGAGGCCCGCCCCCTGTGCAGACCTTTTGGTCTTTGATATATGTTGGCATTTGTGGGAAGTTGATGCTGGGTCGACATCGGGCCTTACAGACTAGTCTTTTGTGTTAATTGCCGTCATTTACATCTGACGACGATACAGCTCACCAATCTGCAATGTACGAGTTGTCACAGCGAAACAGCTCACCAATTACCAGTATACGAGTTGTCAGAGCATTTCCATCATAGCTCTCTAGATTTGTACCTAATACCGCTTATGCCGGTGCTAGGGGCCGTGTGGTCATATCATCCAAGTTTCCACATGAACAGGTACAATAAAAGCGTACCTGAGATACAACACATATCACGAATCGTTAGATTCTTGGTATGTGCTTTAGAATAGGTTAACCAGAAAGACTATTCTGTGAAGTCATGTGACGCAGTATGTCGGCACCTCTTCCCACTTCCCTTATATGTGTTGTAATTTTTTCCTGTATATGGCGAGATTCTGCTGGTGGACGTTTCGTCTCCGAGGCCCGCCCCCTGTACAGACCTTTTGGTCTTTGATATATGTTGGCATTTTGTGGGAAGTTGATGCTGGGTCGACATCGGGCCTTACAGGCTAGTCTTTTGTGTTAAATGCCGTCATTTACATCTGACGACGATACAGCTCACCAATCTGCAATGTACGAGTTGTCACAGCGAAACAGCTCACCAATTACCAGTATACGAGTTGTCAGAATATTTCCATCATAGCTCTCTAGATTTGTATCTAATACCGGTTATGCCGGTGCTAGGGGCCGTGTGGTCATATCATTCAAGTTGTCACATCAACAGGTACAATAAAAGGGTACCTGAGATACAATACATTTCATGAATCGTTAGATTCTTGGTATGTGCAGTAGAATAGGTTAACCAGAAGACTATTCTGTGAAGTCATGTGACGCAGTCAGTATGTCGGCACCTCTTCCCACTTCCCTTATATGTGTTGTAATTTTTTCCTGTATACGGCGAGATTCTGCTGGTGGACGTTTCGTCCCCGAGGCCCGTCCCCTGTGCCAGACCTTTTGGTCTTTGATATATGTTGGCATTTGTGGTAGTTGATGCTGGGTCGACATCGGGCCTTACAGACTAGTCTTTTGTGTTAAATGCCGTCATTTACATCTGACGACGATACGGCTCACCAATCTCCAATGTACGAGTTGTCACAGCGAAACAGCTCACCAATTACCAGTATACGAGTTGTCAGAGCATTTCCATCATAGCTCTCTAGATTTGTATCTAATACCGCTTATGCCGGTGCTAGGGGCCGTGTGGTCATATCATTCAAGTTGCCACATGAACAGGTACAATAAAAGCGTACCTGAGATACAATACATATCATGAATCGTTAGATTCTTGGTATGTGCAGTAGAATAGGTTAACCAGAAGACTATCCTGTGAAGTCATGTGACGCAGTCAGTATGTCGGCACCTCTTCCAACTGCCCCTATATGTGTTGTAATTTTTTCCTGTATACGGCGAGATTCTGCTGGTGGACGTTTCGCCCACGAGGCCCGCCCCATGTGCAGACCTTTTGGTCTTTGATATATGTTGGCATTGGTGGGAAGTTGATGCTGGGTCGACATCGGGCCTTACAGACTAGTCTTTTGTGTTAAATGCCGTCATTTACATCTGACGACGATACAGTTTACCAATCTCCAATGTACGAGTTGTCACAGCGAAACATCTCACCAATTACCAGTATACGATTTGTCAGAGCATTTCCATCATAGCTCTCTAGATTTGTATCTAATACCGCTTATGCCGGTGCTAGGGGCCGTGTGGTCATATCATTCAAGTTGCCACATGAACAGGTACAATAAAAGCGTACCTGAGATACAATACATATTGTGACGCAAAGTGGTCTGTCAAATTTGGTTGTATTCTAAATTATAAGCTTGTAAATTGTTGTTCTGATTATGATATGTTGGATTGAGTCTCTCGTTGAATTCTATTTTTAGAATGTTTCACGGTCAGCTATGTTGTTGTGGGAACTGGGGTGGAATTGTAGTATAATTTATGTTGTGATGTATGTATATCTTTCGTCTTACCTTTCTAAAGGAGTATCATACTTGCTTCCATGTTCTGCTTAAATGAATTGTTTCATATTATGTTGTTTTGAAGGAATATTGATCAAATTTACGTTCGCGACTTACGAAGTCATCCATCTTGGTTATGCTGTGGGGATATCCTTGGGGTTGAAGTTTGAGCTTGTGTTTAAGCTATATTTCTGTGTTGACAGAAGATGTAAATATTTAGTTTCTGAGTTATTTAATATTTTGGAACATTGGTAATGTTAGATTAGTGAATGGAAGTATGAATGTAGCGTTTTTGACGTAATTATTTCGGGTGCGAGAGTGGGCTGACTGGGTGAATGAAAGCGAGGCTGGTTGCTAGGATGGCGGGGAGTACGAATCTGAGTTGGAAGCGGAAGGTTGACTGTGAACGTAGCTGCGACTGTGTTTCTGGTGAGAAGCCTTATATTTCATTTTTATTATCTGTAAATTAATTCGGAAATTACTAGAATATATGACATTACTGTTGATTTAATTTTCTAAAGCAAATAAACCTTTTGTAGGTTTATTTTTCGCATTATTTATAGATCCGAAATCATTTCGGATTCATGTGATTATATACGATTCGGATTCTTTGATGTGATTTGCTAGCTAAATTGGGAATTGTTACGTTTTGGGATCGGATAGTCTTTTCCTTTACCCGATTTAATTATAAATTCGTGTTAAGTTAATATTTGTTAATAAAAACAGTAATCGTCAGAATTTATATTCTCTTTTTGTTATTTATTGGTTTGATCCGAATCAAGTATTGTTAGTCGGAATTATTTTCACCGACGTTCCTGGTCTTGTAAACCGCCCACCCCCTCGGCCCGCTACAATTTGGTGTTCAGCGGTGGGATACGGTTTTATTTGCCGTATTCTTGGATCCGAACGTACCGAATATACACGATCCGAACGTACCGAATATACGTGATCCGAACTGATCATTCGGATTTGGAGACTTGGTACGTGATCCGAAAAAATTCGGATTTCGGATTTCGGGATTGCCCGATTTTCGGATTTCGGATCGGTGGTATAATTACTTGATTCGGATCTATTTTTATAGGATTGATTGTAGGAAAATGGAATTATTGGTGTTTTACAGATTATTTTGAGTAGGCTACAGTTTTTTTCCCCTCCTAAATTTATATCACACAAACACAGTCGTGGCGTGTCGATCTTGGTTGGCCTATACCGATTTGGTGCAGGATCGTATATGTATACGAAATCCGAATCGGACTTGGATCGGTGTTCACTGTCAAGCAAACAACTGGTTATTATATGGACGGAATGACCATTGGGAATCATTTGGGCATCCCGAGACAACATTGTAGGCCTACTTTATAAGATACGCTAATTGGATAGTTAGCGTATTAAGCTAGACAGTTGTATAAGTATTACGGCCATCCTTGAAATTGAACTTAGGATTGGCGTTTGTGCTGATTTAGATGAATGGCTGAATCGTAATAAAAGTAACTCCGCCAGTTCCAGGCCTGAAATTTATTCCCCCCCCCCTCCCCCCCCTTTCACTTCGTTTCGATTTGTGAAACATAGATCTGTGCTATGACAGATATGGCCAGTACGGAAAGTGTTAAATCCTGGCAAGAAGAAGTCTCGGAAATAGAGACGGACGAAGAGATAGTATTCAACTTTAATGTTAAAAATCGCGGGAATGGTTTGAGTACATCAGATCAGGAGGCGATTGATGATGGGATATTGGATTCATTTTCTCCCACCGGCGCTAATATTAGCGAATCGCCTAACATCGGTCAACCTGAAAAGGGTTTCAAACATATCGAGCATAATGTTACCCAATGTGATGGTGACACAGCGGTAATGAAGCCGATTCCGGTTTCTCAGTGTTTTAAGTTTCCGGGCGATGTTAATATAAGAAAATCACGAAATACCACAGAGTATAAATCCAAATCAGAGGGATATATGAACAGAGGTCAAAAGGTCGGCGTCATAGGATTAAATTGCAATGACGTCGAACGGGAGTATATGCCGAAAAGAGTGTTTTCGGCTCCCGTAGGCATACGGTTTGAAAATGGTTTTGATGGAATGGAATTGGAGAACAGATTTTCTCCACATTCGGAAGTCACCCGCAATGGCAGCTATATCCCTGCTCTCAATGTGACCGATGGTAAACATAATGAGGAATTTCAGAGTCAAATGGATGAGCTCAAGGTTTCGTCTGAAGTACAACGAAGTGAACTTCAATATTTGAGATCTCAAATGGGAAATGTGATGGGTATTTTACGGGATGTACAGTTGAGTTTGGTGTCGAGTAAAAGTAAATTTGGGGAAAGGGAATATGGGTTATCTGGTCAGGCTGATAGGGAAATCAGCAATGGCGGACCTCGTTATGCATGGGATAACGAGAGGGCTGATAGAGAAATCAGCAATGGCGGACCTCGTTATGCACGGGATAACGAGAGGGCTGATAGGGAAATCAGCAATGGCGGACCTCGTTATGCACGGGATAACGAGAGGGCTGATAGGGAAATCAGCAATGGCGGACCTCGTTATGCACGGGATAACGAGAGGGCTGATAGGGAAATCAGCAATGGCGGACCTCGTTATGCACGGGATAACGAGAGGGCTGATAGGGAAATCAGCAATGGCGGACCTCGTTATGCACGGGATAACGAGAGGGCTGATAGGGAAATCAGCAATGGCGGACCTCGTTATGCTCGGGATAACGAGAGGACTGATAGGGAAATCAGCAATGGCGGACCTCGTTATGCTCGGGATAACGAGAGGGCTTATAGAGAAATCAGCAATGGTGGACCTCGTTATGCTCGGGATAACGAGAGGACTGATAGGGAAATCAGCAATGGCGGACCTCGTTATACTCGGGATAACGAGAGGGCTGATAGGGAACTTAGCAATGGCGGACCTCGTTATGCGCGGGATAACGAGAGGGCTGATAGGGAAATCAGCAATGGCGGAGCTCGTTATGCTCGGGATAACGAGAGGGCTGATAGAGAAATCAGCAATGGCGGACCTCGTTATGCGCGGGCTAACGAGAGGGCTGATAGGGAAATCAGCAATGGTGGACCTCGTTATGCTCGGGATAACGAGAGGGCTGATAAGGAAATCAGCAATGGCGGACCTCGTTATGCACGGAATAACGAGAGGGCTGATAGGGAAATCAGCAATGGCGGACCTCGTTATGCACGGAATAACGAGAGGGCTGATAGGGAAATCAGCAATGGCGGACCTCGTTATGCTCGGGATAACGAGAGGGCTGATAGAGAAATCAGCAATGGCGGACCTCGTTATGCTCGGGATAACGAGAGGGATGATAGGGAAATCAGCAATGGCGGACCTCGTTATGCTCGAGATAACGAGACGGCTGATAGGGAAATCAGCAATGGCGGACCTCGTTATGCACGGGATAACGAGAGGGCTGATAGGGAAATCAGCAATGGCGGACCTCGTTATGCACGGGATAACGAGAGGGCTGATATGGAAATCAGCAATGGCGGACCTCGTTATGCACAAGATAATGAGAGGGAAATTGGAAATGATATGTTTTGTGGTAACCAAGCCAATCAAGGAGAATTAAGTGCTCCTGATTTTTCTGATCGGAGTAATATTATCTCCACGGGAGGGGGACAAGAGTTAATTATTCCGGTGGATTCCAATGCTGAACTGCGGCATGCACCGCATGATGAACCATTGAGTAGAGATATGGTTCGGGGTCCTTTTCTCAATCGGAAAATTGCTATAAAAGTCGGACCTTACAATGGTAAGGAAAGTTGGGAGGATTATTTGAATAAGTTTAATTTGGTAGCTTCTCACAATGATTGGAGGGAAGCAGAGAAAGCAGCTCAGCTTGGAGCAAAGTTGGAGGGTCTAGCTTTGGAAGTTTTGGGGGATCTTCCAGTCGCAGATTGCCAAAATTGGGATCAGTTGGTGTCGGCCTTATCTCGCCGGTTTGGTGAGACGACTCAGACTGAATTAGCACGGACTGAGTTTCAGAATCGGCGGAGAAAGCGGAACGAGAAATTGGAAGAACTGGAACAGGCATTAAGACGTCTGGTAAGGCGTGCATATCCAGATGCATCTGAGAAATTACGTGACAGTCTTGCACGTGATAAATTCGTCGAAGCGTTAGATAACCACGAACTTCGTGCAAGTGTCACACTTCTCAATCCACCATCCTTGGCATTAGCAGTGGAAAATGCCCGGAGATACGAGGTATTTCTGGAAAAGGAGAAAATGATTCTCTCCGATTCCAGGTTCAAAGCGGCCACAGTGGTAACTTGTCCTGCAGATAGGGTATTGCTGACGATCACGGATGTTTTCCCACAGGCATTGGTGTCACACAACCTGACCAGTCATGTTTAATGGATCAGGGACTATGTGTGGCGAAATCTGTAGTAGGGGTGAGTGCTTCAGATTTGCCTATTCGTGTCATGAATTGCTCAGGTGAACCAGTTACAGTGTACAAAGGTACTCATCTAGCACAGTTGGAGCTTCTGGAGGAAGGCACAACTGTCACTGAACTGGACATAAGTGGCCCTGATTCAGAGGAGTCTGGTAACACGTTAGTGCCGCCTCACCTTGGAGATCTGTTGGAGCGAAGCTCCGTAAATCTTGATGATGTTCAAAGACAGAAAGTTGAACAACTTATTGCTGAGAATCAGTGTGTTTTTGCTAAATCTTCTGGTGATCTTGGGCGGGCGAATATAGTGAAACACACAATCAATACTGGGAATTCGAATCCAATCAGACAACGTCCTAGAAGGCTGGCGCCAGTGAGACGAGAACAGGCTGACACAGAAATTCAGAAAATGTTGGATAATAAGGTAATTACACCATCCACTAGTCCTTGGGCTTCGCCGATTGTTTTAGTTAAGAAGAAGGACGGTTCTATAAGATTCTGTATTGATTATCGTCGCCTGAATCAGGTCACGATAAAAGATAGCTACCCCCTTCCCAGAATAGACGATAGTCTGGACACATTGTCTGGATCCAAGTGGTTTTCCACTCTGGATTTAGCAAGTGCCTATTGGCAGGTTGAGGTGGAGGAGAGTGACAGACAGAAAACGGCATTTGTAACTAATTCTGGGCTTTATGAGTTCTCAGTTATGCCGTTCGGACTCTGCAATGCTCCTGCAACATGTGAGCGGCTTTTGGAAAGAGTTCTAGTGGGTCTTCAATGGCAACTTTGTCTGGTCTACATTGACGATATCATCGTGTTTGGTACTACTTTCGAGCAAAGTCTCGAACGATTACAGACAGTGCTTCGTCGTCTCAAGGATGCCGGACTTAAATTATCGCCTAAAAAGTGCCATTTCTTCCAAAAGTCGGTGGAATTTCTAGGACATGTAGTTTCTGAGGAAGGGGTAGCAACTGATCCCAAGAAACTTGAAACGGTCAAAGACTGGCCAGTTCCTTGTACTGTAACGGAAGTACGTAGCTTCCTGGGTTTAGTTGGGTACTACAGACGTTATGTGAGAAACTTTTCTAATATCGCTCGTCCTCTTCATCGATTGACAGAGAAAGGCAGAGTTTTTGCTTGGACATCTGAGTGCCAAGAAGCCTTTCAATGTCTCAAATCTGCGTTACTGACAGCTCCAATTTTAGCCTACCCAAGTAGGGATGGCTATTTCATTCTTGATACGGATGCTAGCAATAGCGGTGTTGGGGCTGTTTTATCTCAGAAACAGGATGGCCACGAAAGGGTTATTGCTTATTTTAGTAAAACCCTGGGTAAAGCTGAGAGACAGTATTGTGTCACTCGTAAAGAGCTTCTGGCCATAATTAGAGGGGTAAAGCAGTTCCATCACTTTTTGTTCGGTAGAGAGTTTTTGATCAGAACCGATCACGGGGCACTGACATGGCTAATGCAATTCAAGAATCCTGAGGGACAGGTAGCCCGTTGGATTCAGGTATTAGGGACATATCATTTTACAATACAGCATCGGGCTGGTACTGCACATGGAAATGCAGATGCCCTGTCGCGACGACCATGTCATGATTGCAAGAAGTGCGACCGGCTTGAAGAAATGGCTCAGTTGGAAAAGGAGCCTGTTGTGACAATTAGAAAGCCTAAAGGTGGCTGGTTTGAAGACCGTGAGGGTAGCGGTTCCGGGATCATTGACTCTCAAATTAATCAGGTTTGTGCTGGTCATTTGGGTAAAGCTGATTGTATCGCTGAGCCTGAAATTAGATGGGTGGAATCTTACTCGAATGCAAAACTTCGAGAGATGCAACGGTCCGACCCTATATTAAGAGAGGTTATCGCGTGGACTGAAAAGTTGGACAGTAAACCTAAATGGTCCGAAATATCACATCTACCAAGCCTAGTAAAAGCATATTGGGGACAATTTACCAGGCTGTCTCTGCTGGATGGTGTTCTATTTCGGCGAAGTGATGCTGGTGGTTATAGAGCCGCACGGCAGTTGGTGGTGCCCAAGGGTTTGCAATCGGAAGTTTTTCATGAGCTTCATAGCAGCCCAACTGCTGGACATTTTGGTCAAAAGAAAACCATTGACCGGATCAAGCAGAGATTTTATTGGGTTGGTTATCGAGATGATGTTGAAAACTGGTGCAATTCTTGTGATATTTGTCCTGCCAGAAAAGGGCCATCGAAACGGCCTAAGGCAGATTTACTACAAATCAATCGGGTTGGGGCACCTCTTGAACGTATTGGGATTGATCTTCTTGGACCATTTTCTCCGGCCACGAGTGCTGGGAATAAATTTGTACTGGTAATTACTGATTATTTTACCAAATGGACTGAAGCATATGGTATTAAGCGACAGGACGCCGAAACTGTGGCTGGTGTTCTGGTCGAAGAATTTATCTGTCGGTACGGTGTACCGTTGATGATTCATTCCGACCAAGGCCGACAATTTGAGGCTGATTTGTTTGGCAAAGTGTGTAACCTGCTTGGAATTAAGAAAACTCGAACTAGTGCCATTCATCCTCAGTCTAATGGACAGGTTGAGAGGTACAACCGGACTTTACTCAACATGTTGGCGATGGCCTGCCTTGATAATCCTGCTGAATGGGATAGAAAGTTGGGCCTGGTTATGTTGGCCTACAGGACTTCGGTGCATGAGTCTACACAATGCACCCCATCGGTTTTAATGTTGGGCAGAGAGCCATCTCTCCCAATTGATTTGTTGGTTGGTCAATCTCCAGATGAGGAATCATTCAAAGAGTCATTGGATTATGTTCAAACACTCAAGGAGACGTTGTGGCAAACTCATGAATATGCACGTGAACATCTACGTTTAGCTGCAGAACGGCAAAAGAAATATTATGATCTTAAGGCAACATCATTTCGGTACAAAGTAGGGGATCCGGTCTGGCTCTATAGTTGGAAGCGAGAAAAAGGGAAATCTCCAAAACTCCAGAGTCCATGGAGGGGTCCTTACTTGGTTGTTGCTAAGGACGAAGTTACATATAAGATACAGAAGAGCAGGCGGACTGCATCATTTTGGGTGCACCACAACCGATTGAAGCCCTATTTGGGGCCCAACACTCCATCCTTTCTGAACTTGGAAGTTAAATCCGAGAAAACGGTCTTTGAGGAACCGAATAACAGTAGCTCCCATACTGATGTTGCAGACATCAGGTTGGGTAGAGGTAAAAGGCAAAAACGGTCCCCAAAACGGTATGGGTGGTACTGATGCCAGAGTGATAAGAATTGGGTTCACCAATATTACCAGATTTGAAAATAATAATAATAATGAAACAACAACAGCAACGCTGCCATGTTTTCTTTACTTGTAGAAACTTCATTGAGATGAGAGGGTCTGAGCCCCATTGTCAGATTTGTTATAAAGTATTCTCCTCGGTCTCCAACTTGAGAAGACATCAGAGGGAACAGCATATAAGGAAGAATAAAATATCATGCCAATACTGCTATTACAGCGCTTCCCGCCAGGCAGACGTGGATGGGCATATCCACAGGCGCCATCCCAAGCAGAGGTGCCCCATTTCGTGGTGTTCATTCACGGCAAGAACTAATGAGAGGATGGTGGCACATGAAATCAGCAAACACCCAATTGGGAAGTCAAAGCACACCGCACCATGGGAGATGGGCCGGCTGACTAGTTGCCATCAGGAATACAGGTCCCATCCCTCAGTTTCATCAGATTTGATGGATGACACCTCTATAATGGCTGGTGACTCAGTAGTGGATGTTCCCTTGTGTGTGGAGATGGAGGAGGGGGAGCTATTTCCAGAGGGGGAATTGATAACTGCCGAGTTGGAATTGGCAAATTCCATTATGCATCCGACACAGGTCCGACCGCAGGGGAAGAACTTGGCTCTACTGAGACAGCAACTTGGGGTAACAAATCTTTGTTACAGCAAGCCAATACGGCCTCGAGCAAGTTGTTGTATTCGCCCTCGTTGGAGGCCCGTATGTAGGGTGAAGACCCGGATCCTTCCTGAAAAAGATGCCTGCAGACAGCTCGATCCTGTTCCGATGACAAAGGATGCCGCTACACAGACGGATACGGTGACAGTTATGTTGTTTCCCACTTGTGGACAATTAGCACAAATTTTGGAGTGAACTTCCTTCTTCTGTAAATAGTAAGAAAAAAATTATAGTTAATGACTGATTTGAAATGTACAACTTTTAATGCATGTTATTCTAGCTGTTCAGAGTTCTATCACGAGGACGTGATAACATTTTAAGTGTGGGGAAGTGTGACGCAAAGTGGTCTGTCAAATATGGTTGTATTCTAAATTATAAGCTTGTAAATTGTTGTTCTGATTATGATAAATAATGTGTTGGATTGAGTCTCGTTGAATTCTATTTTTGGAATGTTTCACGGTCGGCTATGTTGTTGTGGGAACTGGGGTGAAATTGTACTATAATTTATGTTGTGATGTATGTATATCTTTCGTCTTACCTTTCTAAAGCAGTATCGTACTTGCTTCCATGTTCTGCTTAAATGAATTGTTTCATATTATGTTGTTTTGAAGGAATATTGATCAAAGTTACGTTCGCGACTTACGAAGTCATCCATCTTGGTTATGCTGTGGGGATATCCTTGGGGTTGAAGTTTGAGCTTGTGTTTAAGCTATATTTCTGTGTTGACAGAAGATGTAAATATTTAGTTTCTGAGTTATTTAATATTTTGGAACATTGGTAATGTTAGATTAGTGAATGGAAGTATGAATGTAGCGTTTTTGACGTAATTATTTCGGGTGCGAGAGTGGGCTGACTGGGTGAATGAAAGCGAGGCTGGTTGCTAGGATGGCGGGGAGTACGAATCTGAGTTGGAAGCGGAAGGTTGACTGTGAACGTAGCTGCGACTGTGTTTCTGGTGAGAAGCCTTATATTTCATTTTTATTATCTGTAAATTAATTCGGAAATTACTAGAATATATGACATTACTGTTGATTTAATTTTCTAAAGCAAATAAACCTTTTGTAGGTTTATTTTTCGCATTATTTATAGATCCGAAATCATTTCGGATTCATGTGATTATATACGATTCGGATTCTTTGATGTGATTTGCTAGCTAAATTGGGAATTGTTACGTTTTGGGATCGGATAGTCTTTTCCTTTACCCGATTTAATTATAAATTCGTGTTAAGTTTATATTTGTTAATAAAAACAGTAATCGTCAGAATTTATATTCTCTTTTCGTTATTTATTGGTTTGATCCGAATCAAGTATTGTTAGTCGGAATTATTTTCACCGACGTTCCTGGTCTTGTAAACCGCCCACCCCCTCGGCCCGCTACAATATATATTGATAAAGGCTCCATGTAGAGGTTTCTGTACATGTAGCTCTGTTACGATTGAATCGATCAAGCACGCATGAAGGTTATTGGCTACTTTTCTTTTTCATAGATATCTATGGCCACCAGCACTCCATCCTCAGTGCTGATTATCGGTACTAAAAATCAAATGTTTTGAAGGATTATACTTCAGGGTTAACGTTTATGTCACGTTTGGGAACTACATCAAATGTTGCCAATTTGATTCTTCCCTTACATGTTAATTAGCATGTGTAAATCCAGCGGCAAAGAGGGGTTACTTTTCCAACACCGGTAAACCCGATCAGGCTAAAAAAAGTCACAAACGGTTTCGATATTGGGCACTCGGGAAAATGTGATTTTATTGTCTCGCGTAATCTTTCATCAGGTATGCAAAACCCTGCTATTGTAGAAGTTAAATTAGACAAAGAGTTGTCGAAAGGTCGAGTTGCTGTTCCCTTCTCAACTCTTCATTTTGAAAATATGGTTTGCTGTCCATAAGGCTTAGTCTCCCAAAAGAAATCTGATACTTTTACGGGATCTCGGTGGCTGAGTTGTCTAAGGCGCATCGCTTGTGATCGATAGCCTCACACCGCTGAACCGGCACGGGTACGAGCCTCGCTGGTGCGTGTGTGAAAGTTTGCCAGTTACTTAACAACCGGTCGGAGGTGGTTCGCTTCATGTATTCCGGCTTCCTCCACCATTGAAACTGGCTGTCACCATATGATTGAAATAACCTTAAGTATGACATTAACCAAATCCCCCCTAATACTCTCTATTAACGGTGCAATTCCACAGGACTTATGATATGTTGAATACGAGATATTAGATATCGCGATTGCTCTAGTTAAAAAACATGGCACATAAAGCTTGATTGCAACAATCAAATTAGAGGATGCCTCCCGCATCATACTTTTCGAGCCAGCGAATTATCCCTTATTGTGCTTTATCTGGGGTGGCAAGTATTTTTATACCGGTGCCTCTCGATGCCATGCTCTACATACTGCAAAATATTTGAGAGCGTAAGTCGTTCTCTGTAATCGGTTATGGCTACAAAATTCGGCATATCAGAGGTGACCCACATACCGGACGACCTCTTGTTCGTCGGTGCAAATGGCGCTATACACTGTTCCGTAGCTCTTAACCCTATCTGGCCTGGGCTTTTTGGGACCTGTCCAGGCCTGGGTGGGGGGGGGGGGTGCGAAATAATTATTTTCCTTACCTCTTGAGCTAGGGGGCTGAAACTTATTACACTATACCCTTGAATCAAGATCTACCAGAAAATGTAAAAAAATCCAAGATGGCCGCTTTGATGACGTCACAGTGACGTCATTTTCAAAAACAGCATTTTTTGGTCGATTTTTGGGTCAGATTTTCCGAATTTTTTATTTTTGCAATTTCTCCACAAAAACTGCATGAAAAATTAGCAAATATTAATGTAATATGAAATAAAATAGTTTTTGCCCACTTTTCATGGCGGAAAAGCAAACTTTTCGAAGAAATATGACAAAAACATCACTTTTCTGGTACCCCACGTGGCCGCCATCTTGAATTTACCCATGATCCTCTGCTCGGGGGGTTATGCAGATAGGCTCAAAATGACCCCAATAAGATAAACTATAAAGTCACGTAGTTTCAGCTCTCCATTTTTTGTCGTTCCGGAGATAGTGCAGAAGGTTTGGTAGGGGGACCATAATGCCCCCCCCCCCCAGGCCAGGTAGTGTTAACACTTTCATTTGCTTGTCTGAGTATTTGGGCATTCCAATCAAACATGCTAAGACCTACTATACTATCTCTCATTGGCTCGTTCAATTGTGCCTGTAAAGTCGTGATGCCCAGCAGGGCATTTCTCCGCTGCCTGATAGACTTTAACCAAAGGTGTATGACAGTCTCACCATCATATTCGCTTGGGTAAAGCTAGAGCCTATATTAATACCTGGCTTGTATTCCCGGAGTCTTTTTATGGAAAATTACTTTTCTTTCTCCAAATTGGGTATCCTTTGAAGCGATCAAACCAGATCGAATTGTTTTCGACGATGCTGTTACCTTGGGTTTGGTGACTGTTGGGTTTTAGATCCTCGTGGATAGCCCAAAGATGGCCTGCACATCTTGCCCACTTACATATCACGGTGCAGACGGTGTTCCCAATCGTGCTTGCCGTGGAAATTTGGGGCCACAAACTGGCAAATCATAACGTTCTCTTTCTTTGTGAAGATGGCCATGGTTGAAATATTCAATCACCAGTCTTTCATTTCTGATGAAATTAGTGCGTCAGTTGGGAGGGAGGGCCTCTTTCTTTGTGAAGATGGCCATGGTTGAAATATTCAATCACCAGTCTTTCATTTCTGATGAAATTAGTGCGTCAGTTGGGAGGGAGGGAATTTGGCTTAATGTCACACTCAATTTTGTTTCACTCATATGGTGACAGTCAGTTTGGTTGGTGGAGGAAGCCGGAGTACCCGGAGAGAACCACCGCCCTTCGGCAAGTAACTGACAGACTTTCACACATGGACCAGCTGGGCTCGAACCCGTGCCGGTTCAGCGGTGTGAGGCTAGCGGTCACCAGCGAAGCGCCTTGGACCACTCGGCCACCGAGGGCCCGTGCGTCAGTGGGTAGTTACCTGTCTTCGACATAACATTCTGTTCAGATGAAAGCAAATTTCGGAACAATCTAACGTTATTTCTGACAAGCTTTCGCGGTTACAATTTCAGGAAGCGCTGTCTCTATCGATTTGGCCCAACCGCTCATCGCGCCCAATAGCCTGTCTGTTGCTGAATCTTTGAAGCAGACAGCTAGAGTTCTGACGGCGTCCCTTGATGAATCTTCCTTGAAAGAATAGAAACGCGCACATGACAAGTATATAGAGACTTCCTCAATAACACTGGTCAGTGCACCACTATTTGCATGTCCACAGCTTATACATTCGTACCGGCTATAAGTTATGTGCACAATTTGGCTGCAGTAAACGACCCTGATCAGTTATTCCTTGCCAAAAAAGATACTTACGGGCATGTCAAAATTACACGGTCAGCCGGATACCAGGCTGACCATAACTAAGGATATTCAAAGGGGTCAAAGGTCACTTCCGGGTCACGTGACAGCCCGGAGTTATCGCCCCCTAGTTCCAGTTTTTCCCACCAGGGCAACGAGGGACCTGCCTCCAACGCATTTATAAAGTGAACTTTCAAGATGGCGATTTTCAAAATGGCGGCCGCAAAACGGTCGTCCCACATTAGTCCCGGAATGTACGTCATTAAACAGGGTCCCCGACAATATCGCCAGCACTATGCCCAGCATAAATGGCAAGTGGGGAACCCTCGTCATAGCCATACAGCGAGAGAGGAGAAACCGTATTGGCACGAAAAAATACATGAATCCATGGGAAGTAAGACTTATAGTAATAAAGATAACCTAAGTAGTAGGTAGCACCCGGATCCGGTCACATTTTGCCGGGGGAGGTAACTCTTGCATCCGCCAGGGGGCGCTGTGCCGTATGACGTCACTTCCGGTCTGGGTGAATGGAGCGTGACCTCTGTATGACGTCACTTCCGGTTTGGGTGAATGATCGCCCCATCGCCTTTTAGCTCTGTGGCGCCTGGCTCCACCAGCTACGTGTGTATTCCTCCGCGGTGATGCGGTCTGGTGGTGATGCGGTCGCGGGAAAAAGCTTCCGCGGAGAAAAAAGTAGTCCCTAGACTTGAAATACGCTGCATGGTCCGATTGGGTCGAGTGAGGTATCAAAGTGAAGCATTCGTGAAGGGGCATCCAGTCATGGGTGGGTGCATGTAAAATTATGATTTTTTCCCGAAACTATAAAAAGCGGAACACGGACTTTACCCCTAAAATAGGGGAAAACCCCTATCAACCCTAGTCAAAAGGGCTAATATCGGTCCCCGGGCTTATTGGGACCTGCCTATCAAGTCAATGGGGTGGGTGCATGTAAAATTAGGATTTTTTCCCGAAACTATAAAAAGCGGAATACGGACTTTACCCCTAAAATAGGGGGAAACCCCTATCAACCCTAGCCAAAAGGCCTAATATCGGTCCCCGGGCTTACTGGGACCTGCCTATCAAGTCAATAGGGTGGGTGCATGGAAAATTAGAATTTTTCCCCGAAACTATAAAAAGCGGAACACGGACTTTACCCCTACAATAGGGGTCTGTATTATACAATATAAGGGAAAATGCCTGTATGGGGTATGGGGATGGTCAAATTTTGTTTTCGTGGGCTTTACTATGGCTTGTGGGGTCGCGTTTTTCTCGTCTCGCCAAGAAAATGACAATGGGAAGGGTCCCGGAGCGAAGCGGTGAAATTTTTGGGAAAAGTCACCGAGGTCTGTATATAGGCCCATAGGCTGGCCATGGGGGGTATAGGTCCAACCTGGGAAATTCACACACGTTCATTGTGATATGGGTTGCTTGGATTTGTT
This sequence comes from Hanleya hanleyi, assembly GCA_036873755.1. Lineage (NCBI taxonomy): Eukaryota > Metazoa > Mollusca > Polyplacophora > Lepidopleurida > Hanleyidae > Hanleya > Hanleya hanleyi. The sequence continues at coordinate 19,453 of JAVTVY010048050.1, forward strand.
TTTCACGTCTCGTCATTTAGAACACGATGGGAAGGGTCCTGGAGCGAAACGGTGAAATTTTTGGAAAAAGTCACCGAGGCCTGGGTAGGCCCATAGGCCTATACTGCATGGCTATGGGTGTATAGGTCCATACGGGGTGGACGTTTTGGGATCTAGGTGGGCCACTAATGGTCCGATGGGGTCGAGTGAGGTATCAATGTGAAGCCTATGTGAGGGGGCAACCGATGGGATGGATGTGGGGTAGGAATATCGTCATTCTGCGCATGCGCAATAGACAAAGTGTATGGAAATAGACGTTTTGGGATCTAGGGGAGCCACTAGTGGGCCGATTGGATCGAGTGAGGTATCAATGTGAAGCCTATGTGAGGGGGCATCTGATGGGGTGAGTGCGGGGTTGAAATATCGTCACTCTGCGCATGCGCAGTGGACAAAGGGTATGGAAATAGACGTTTTGGGGTCTAGGTGGACCACTAGTGGGCCGATGGGATCGAGTGAGGTATCCATGTGAAGCCTATGTGAGGGGGCTAGACTAGGGTGTCGTTTCCATTCTGCTGCGCAGGTCATGTGGGTTGTGACGTCACTTCCGGGTTTCACCTCCAAATCCAGAAGAGTTCCAATGTTCTCTTAGACGTCCGGATGTTCAACCTCCGGGGTTTTTCCCGGCCCGGCCCGGCCCCCAGCGCGCGCGGGTTCTCTGGCCGCAGCGCGCGCGCGCGCGTCATCAACGGCAGTGCGCGGATGAATGTCGGGTCAAAAGGTCAAAGGTCACATCCAGGTCAATAGGTCCAAGGTCTCCCTTTCGGCAAGGTTCGGAAACAATGTTGCGGCATCGATAATCAGAGCTTGAACCCCAAAAGGGGATTGTAAATTAAACTGGGAAGGATGGGCAATTCCATTTGGACCAATCAGCGGTCGAGAAAAAGGGCCAATGAGCGATCGATAAAAGAACCAATGGACGGGTACTAGAATTTCGCTCACGTCTGCGCCTACATCCGGGTACTGGGATGCTTTCGCCTACGTCCGCGCCTACATCCGGGTTCTTGTACACCCGGGTAATGTTTTCTGGACATGGGTGGGTTACCTTTGGCTCCATTCTAAGCCACTGATTGGCTAATACGGTGTTCACAGCCAGTTTCATGCATTATGCTCATATAGAAAACACACAAGACAGGGTTTTTTGGTGAGATCTCATTTTTTTTATTCAGTGAACAACAACAACGTGAGAACAACCACGTGGAAACTGAAGCCCAGAACAGGGGGCTTGTACATTGAAAGAACTGAAGCCCAGAACAGGGGGCTTGTAAACTTAAGGCCAGAACAGCGGTCGTGTGTACATTGAAAGAACTTAAGCCCAGAACGGGGCTTGTACATTGAAATGATGGGCGGCCCAGTCATATACGAGTACATCGCGGTCCTCGGCCTTGGGGTACTCGTCAAACATCTGGACGATGGTAGATAAGGGTCTTCCGCGGCATCGATGGTACAGGTAAAACAAGCAATATTGTCTGCACACGCTACTGGCCAGGCTTTGCAACGTTTGACTGTTCCAACACCACGTCTCTGTGCCTTGATCCATGAAGTCTGTTAAATCGGGATGGAGGGGTGGCAGGCCGTACGGGTCAAAGTATTCGCCCTGCTGTTCTGTCAATGTTCACCGGGCCGATCCATCGGGTCCGTGTTGAGAACGTATGCAGCAGGATACATACGGTCTAATGGGAACACATCTCGGGCGAACACCCCTTGAAAGACCATACGTGTCTCTGGGTCATTCTCCACCATGGCGGTTATCTGGTCTGTATCCATGTTAGGTGGAGAAGTCACACAGGACGTTGCGCGCCTTGTCCACTTGAATGATGTTGTCAAACTCGGCGTAGCAGATCACATTGACGGTGGTCCCGAGGGCTCGTTGAAAGTGGGTTTCCAACCGTAAATTGCCTTGCTTGGCTAGGGCCAGCTGATGGTCGTTCTCTAAGGTGGGGGTCAAATCGAAACAGAACAACGTGTATCCGTTCCCGCAGTCCTCCCGACTGATGAAATTCCCTTCGTCCTGGTTGATTTGACCGGTGGCTGTAAACAGGCTCTGATAGGCTCGAATGAAATTCCTGCGCCCAAAGTTCGGCGTTAAGGCCGTGGCTGGGACCTGTTGTCCATCCACATGCAGGGCCACAAAATTGATGCCGAAATGTTTAAAGTCAAACGGGTTCTCTGGGTAGGCTCCGCTGGAACTGGTATTTTCCACACAGGCCAGGATCAATCGCTTGGGTAGTTCCCCCAGGAACAGGTTTTCTTTGTTGGCGCCCATATTTCCAGCAGGCACAGAGAACACTTTGGTTTGTACACGTCGGATAGGGTACTGGGCTGGTTTTGTTTCCAAGGCTTTCATGTGTCCCAATTGAACGGCTGGATTCGGTTTCACTTTTCGGACATACAGGACTGCGTCTTGGATAACAATCTTATAGTCAGCTGCATGCCCATCTACGTTAGTGGCCATCAAGGCGAAGGTCGGAGGCGCCCGTATCAGTCGGATTTTGATGGGGATCTTGTTCAAGAGGTACCGGTCTTGCATGAACATGTCTGCGTGTAGTCGACCCATGAGATCCACCGAGGCACCGTTCGCAGTGAAAGCCTTCCGTTTGTTATATCCCACATTGTCCACCGTGTCCATGTGCTCGGGTGTGTCCTGGTAGAATAAAGCGGCTGTTAGCTGAGATTTTTTAGCCTCTCGGCCATACGACAACAGTGTCTCGATGTAGGCTCGATAGGGGTACGTGTTGGTCGAGTCACTGATGAGTTTGTCGCTGAGAAAATATCCACCTGTTGAAACATCGAGTGCAGCCAGAGATTCGTCGGGCCCACCGTTGCAGCTTGGATGATTCTGGAGCCATCCCCATTGACGACCTTGGCTTTCACATACAAGTATGTATGGGCTAAATCCACATAGGCCGTATCCGCATTACTGATGGTGAACTCCATGGGCCCTGTTGCGTTGATGCTGGACAGCGGGAGATGCTCCACCCATAATCCTTGCTCGGTACTGGTCTGTGTGGGCGGGACGGTCCACAAATCAAATTCACTGTTGGTGGAGGGGCAGGACTCGGCGTGGATCAAGGACATGTTTAAGAAAAGATATCCTGGGTCTTCGATGTGCGTGGTCGCTGGGTCGGTCGTCCACTGGTGCGTGGTCTCGGTGGGGCAGCTCTTTTATTCCCTACGGTGCGTTGTGCTTTGGCCACCAAGACGCCTCCCGCTTCTTTGGCCCGCCGTTTCAATGATTCTTTGGGTGCCGTACCCCCCAAGACATCACCGGCCACTTGCAGTCCACTGCGTACCGCTTGTTTGCCGATTGCTTTCACCCCACGCGTCACCAAGGGCAGGAACGTTTTCACAATGCTGCTGAGTATGTTCCCCAGACCATGTCCTCGTTGCATGCGTGCAC
>JAVTVY010048051.1:0-23202 GCA_036873755.1 Hanleya hanleyi
GAAACTAGATATTGCACAGCTTACAAAAGTTAACAGACAGATAGACAGACAGAAACTGTGAACACAATATACGACCTTGGCAATCGATGGCGTATAAACAGTATGAAGCAGAAATTTATGCCAGGGACCACACAGCAGGTCACATGTCAGGGCAAAGAGCCAATCTATTGTTTAAAATTTATTTTGGAAAAGGGGGATTTTTAGAGATGCCTCCTCACCTTGCCAGTTTTCCCAGCAACCAAACTGTTCTGCATTTTCATGGCTTCTAGAATACACACCTCTTGACCTTCAGATACCTGTAAATGGGATGTTTGTTAAAAATAGAGAAAACAATGTGATAACGCCAACAAACTGATTAAATAAGGAATTTTAATCATAATACATTACTACATGTATATTGTAAGGTATATACATACATATATCATTGGCATGTTAGTGCTCATCAACAACATTATCCACAGTATTAGAGGCAGCAATATGGAGGACTATTAATCCTATTATTCTCCACATTAATTCTGGTTTCCATTGATTTCTATCCTCAATGTATCTTGTTTATACAGCAAAGTTGAATACTAGAACGATTGTACAATGAAGCAGTGATCAACTCACCGAGTCCCCTTCCTGTACAGAGACAGATTTGAGCATTCCAGGCATGGGGGCCATCACCATGTTAGCTGTACTTATCTGAGGCTTCTCAGGCATGTACTTGGACAACTCTGCAGCTTGTTTGGGCAGGATTTCTACCTTATACTGTCAAAGATATATATTATATTATGTCTGTAGAATAGCTAACATTGTTCAATACTCAACCAGTGCCTAAATTTAGTGCCACACTATGAATGATTATGAGGGTTTAGTTTTCAGCATCAATAGAGTGAGGAAAACTTCATATTATTCTGATCACTTTCATTATGTCTTGTTATTTTTGATTTCCACTAACTTTCATCCTCGCAAATTCTAATTAAAGGAAAGAGAAACACTTACTATTGTTCCAAGGTACTGTAAACTAACATTGCCAGCTATATCTCTCTTGAACAACTGAAAAAAAATGAACAAATTAGGTCTGTCAATCCATGAAACTATAATTATCGCAAACCAATATAAAACACAATCAATTTATCTGTCATTCTATGAAACCAACAGCAAAGTCTCAGAACAGATACAGTTAGTGTATCTGTCCCTATCTGTTGTGAGCATTGATGACAGGGGGGAGGAAGAAGGTGATGACAACATTACGACGTCAAGAAAGAGCATCACGATGTGACATGGTTGATGCAGAGATATTTTTTCCACCCCCCACTCCGACTCGACTGTCCGCTAGCTGACATCTTACTGTGACAGGCTTTACTGCTGGTATTCACCCTCCTGTACTACTCCAGCAAACCTTCTGTCCAACACATATATACAGGGGTCAATGGACAGAGAGGTCCACTCATCCACACTGGATAGGTGAGATAATAGTTCAACTTTTTTTCTCTTCTGCAAGCACCAGTTGCACATGTACTGTAGTGTAAATTTGAAGAGCCAGGCTATGATCCCTCGGGATAAGGGAGCTTCTTGAAATTGGGAACTGCTAGGAACTGGCATAAGGCATTCCAAACAGAGTAGCATGGTGCGCCGGTTTGGAACTCCTAGGAACTTCATGGCATACTTTTTGGAACTCAGCAGACAAAGGATGGCTTATCTATATACCATGCAATGGCATGGAAGGAACTTGTCAATTGGAACTCCTCTCCATCCAGATTATAACACCAAACTGAGCATGGTGTATCCCATTTGGATAACCGGCATATGCCATTCCTACAAAGGAACTCATGCCCTAATTTCAAGAAGCTCCCTAATGCAGTACTTAGAATTTGACCTTGACAAAATAGGCTAAGGTCAATCAAATTGAAAAGGCTTCTAGTCAAATCTCCAGTTGTATATGTATTATGAACTTGGGCAGCCTAGATATAATCCTTATCACCAACATCCTAGATAAATTAGGTCAAGGTCAGTCATCTTCAATAGGCTTCTGACCCATCGCCAGTACATTGCATATGTTATATAAATATAGAAAGCCTGGATATAATCCTTCAAGATGTTTGTGTTAATGAGCAAGATGGACAGACAGATGGACTGACACACCAATATCCTCTGGCCAAACTTGACAGAGGAGTAAATATCAATAGGCTTAGACTTCTTTGCTATCACAATCCACATCGAGTCTTAACTGTATTTATAGCATAAACACATACATTTTCAATGATTTACTGTATTTTCAACCACAGTAACCTTGACATTTGACCTCAAAATAAATAGGGTTTCTCTTTTACCCATAGGTAAGGCATACCCAAAGTTTGGTATCAATCCATGATATGGAACTGGAGATATCACAAAAGTTAACAGACAGACGGACAGACAGACAGACATCGTGATCGCAATATATAGCCTTGTCTAACGATGGGCTTACAAAAATGCCCCCTTGTAGTCTAGATGTAAGTTGAGCATGTTGATACTGATACATTTTTTAATCTTGAAATTAAACCAGCAAATCTGCAATTTGAACATTTTCGTGTTGATCGAATCTTGAAATTAAGCCAGCAAGTCAGCAAATTTGAACCCTTTCTGGTAAGAAATGAGACCGGTATTTGCCTCTGATTTACCAAGCTGGTCATTCGTTACCTGCATCGTATGAGGATTACCGTCAACAGTGGTTTTCAGTAATGGCGTGGAGAATGTAAAATCATCAGATACTGTTACCGTCTCATCATCAACAGTCAACTGAAAAATATAACAATGTATTTTAATGTACCATCAATGAACATGAGATTGATCTAATCAAAACCCCTCGGCTTTCCCCAAGTGATTTAGACCCATGTGTAGTGTAAATTGGGGAAGAGATAGTACTATGTGGGATGATCAAGCTAAATGTAATTTACAGTTTGTAGTGTATGGATGTATCAACAGATCAGGGTATGGAGTATAGAACTAAGCATGCTAAGTATTACAGTTCTAGAGATACAGTTAGTTGCATTCAAGCATATAGGAAGGAAACAGAAATTAATATACCTGTAAAGGGGCATAATTCTGTCAAATATGGGCGAGGGGAGTCACTTTCGATAGGCACACCGCATCTGACTTAGCACTAGATAAATGAGTGTTAAAAGTTTGGTGGTTGTGTCTCCAGCAGTTTTGCCTAAAATGCGGATCGGTAACGGTTGGACACACATAGCGACGACAATACCCCGAGGCCAAAATGGCTGAGGGGTAAGAATACAAGAAGATAAATAAGTTTTCAAAATTTAGCACCTGTACTGAACACGAATATTCAGAAATAATTTGTACATTCAACTACAGATCATGAAATCGGAGATTATTACATCCGAAAGGGACATAACTCCATAAAATACGGGCCGAGACAACTAATTTTTTTGTAGGTATCTAGAATACAACTGGATAAAAAAGTTTCCTCATAATTTGGTAGCTGTACAAAACACAATTAATTATATAACTCGTTACATTCAAGCATATATCACAAAATCAAAGATAACTGCACCCAAAAAGGGGCATAACTCTGTAAAATAAGGGCCGAGGTGTGTAATTTTTTATTGACTTCTAGAATACAATATAAACAAGTTTTCAATATATAATATCGAACACAGTTCTGCAGATATAGTTGGTTACATTCAAGCATATAGGACAGAAATAGAAATTAAAATATCTGTAAAGGGGCATAACTCTGTAAAATATGGGCCGAGGAGAGCCAATTTTGATAGGCGTCTGATTAAGCACTAGATAAATAAGTGTACAAAATTTGGTGGTTGTGTCTCAAGCGGTTTTGCCCAAAATGCGGTAACGGACGGACGTACTTGGCAACGACAATACCCCCGAGGCCAAAATGGCCGAGGGGTAAAAACCAATGTTCAATAGTGATTTGGCTTGGAAGCATAACGTTCAGTCCGGCATGGAAAGCAATCCCAAGCGAGATCCTTTGGCAATGTACCTACATACCAAATTTGTCCCGAAAGGAAATTTTGACTTGGTCCCCTGGTGGTACCACCTATAAGCAGGGTCAGCATGAAGGACAATCCTAAGTGAGACCTTGAGGCAAGGTACTCACAAACCAAATTTGGGAAGAATCCGTTCAGGTTTTCAACAGTTACTGTCCGGTAATAAAATTTATATTTAGTGCCACCAAAATGTGGATAGGCATGAAAAACATGCAAAGATCTTGAGACAAGGTAAACAAAGTTGGATGGGCGGACGGATGGAATCACGCATGGATGCACTCCAATACTATAGAGCCCTTCGGGAGCCGGGGGACAAAAATATAGGTGACTTCATTTATTCCTTATGAATTCTACTAGAACTTCAGTTGAAACCCTCAATGCATCATAGTGTCACTCTCTATACAAGCCTAACAAAATTCTAACAATTGTAGCTTTGCTACTTGCTGATAGTCTCGTTTGTCAGCCTTGTATGTTCGGATAAATGCATGCGGGAGGATTTTGTTATAGACAGTCTTTTTTTGAAGCAATATATTTGCATGTAGCTTGATTGAAACCCCGCTAAATATATATATTTTCTGAAAGCCCATACTTTAATTAATCTGTCCTTCAAAATATCTGCCCATTTGTGTCTAAAATAAAACCAGACCAGGCGAGAAAATAAAATAAACAATAAAAAAATCTCTGATTTCGACAACATTACCGTGAGTCCCAGCCAAATGATAGTTTCCATAAAAAATCTCTTCACGATTCGCCCAATTCAACCGGACGATCGTGCTAAAATACCAGTGCATCGTCCGTGTGGGTTTTAATCCGACATATAAATCCGAGAAACCCTTTATTTCCATTGTAAATCCAACAGTCGGCTCACTAAAGTTTCAACGAAGCCATTTTCTTTGGCGAGAAATTCAACCGGCACTGAAGACAGACACGCAGACAGGCGGCCGGCCAATCGCTGCCATTGTCTCACACGTCTCAACTAATCGGCTTCGCGATACTAACAGAGCCCGATCGAGGTCAATTTGGTCACGCTATCAAAGAATGATCACATCTCTATCCAATCAAATCCTTCGTTATTCAATCCTATCCAATCAAATCACTCGTCACAGCTCGAAAGACCCGGAAATGACCTTTAAAATGAAACCAATATCTCTAACATTCTACCGCGGGAAATGGGATTTCGATAGCGTTGAAAATGGTCAAAAAACGGCAAATTCTTCGCCGATTTTCTCAATTTTCACCACAAGGAAGGTACGTCTTCAATAAAATAAACTTGTTATACGTTTATTGCATGATTTACAATAAAATTTGAACGTATATTGTCGACTATTTCCTTGTCCAACGATGTGGACTACCGACGACCTCTCACTTGACGAACATTTTACTGTGTGGCGATTTTTTTGCGTGGTGGTGAATTGCAGCCGGTTTCGGCCGTTATGGGTATATATGATGCCGGCCGGTTTTGGCCGGTATAAGTACGAAAGGGTTATGGGAGCTTCTTGAAATTAGGAACTAAGTTCTCTTGTAGGGATGGCATATGCCGGTTATTCAAATGTGACACACCATGCCCAGTTTGGTGTTCTGATCTGGATGGATTAGAGTTCCAGTTAGGCCATTCCCTCCATGCTGCTGCATGTTATGGCATAAGCCATCCTTTGTCTACAGAGTTCCAAACTGTATGGCATGGAGTTCCTAGGAGTTCCAAGACGGCACACCATGCTACTCTGTTTAGAATGCCTTATGCCAGTTCCTAGTGTGCCCCAATTTCAAGAAGCTCCCTAACTGCAAACTGGAAACTCGGTAGTATCTAAACCAAACAAAGAACGTAAATATGGGTGAAAGAGGTGGTATTGTTGTGTAAGACTGCACAAATATGTGACAGGACTTACAGAGCTAAAATCAGTCGGGTCAGTGTGGGTGGCAGAAACAGTAAACAACGCCGATCAGGTGTATCACCAGTTTTGGTGTGGTCCTAACTGGAGGGCATCCAGCCAGTGACGACAGTCAACGACTGAATGAGCAAAGCCACAAGAATCCAGTGCTGGGGGTTTCTATTCAATCCAAGACAATATGTCTGACCAGCTTTTTCTCGCAGAAAGCTTTTTGCAAGCCTAATAACATGGTACGTGACATAAAACAGATATTCTCTATTAGTAACAACCACATCACCAGGAATGACCCAATAGAGAATACCAACATTCACAGATGAGCCTTGTATAAAAATGTGAACTGTGTTGAGTTCAGTTTACCTCATATTGTCTTAGTTCTGGTTGGTAGTGGATTAGCACATTGTGCTCCTGATCCCCTAATGTGGCCTGTAGTTCCCAAGACAGGGTCATGTCACTGTTGGGCTGGAGTCTGCATATCAGAGAAAAATAATACAAAAATTCAAAACTGCACATCATATGCTTATGTAGCATGGTTCAATAGGGGTCAAGGCCATGACGGCCATGTTGGATTACACAGGTTGCCAAAAAACAATCCCAGCCATCCTCATACTCATACCAACCCACCGTCCAAGTTTGATATTAATCGGACAAATCCATCATCTCACGCATAGCAATACATTGTTCAAGTTTGATGTCAATTGGACCAATCATTTTTGTGTTATTGCAGTCATAAGCTCATGTACCGTGACTGAATTAAGAAATAAAGACCGAAGAAGTGGTTTCAAATTTCCCAGACAAACACCAGTTAGCACGAGGCCAGCATGCGGCCTCGGGTCTAAACTGCTGGACGAGTGCCATGTTTTATCTCGAAAATTTGAAACCAACTTCCGAGGTCTTTATTTCGATTCAGACATGCACAATCGAGTGTTTATTACAAAATTCTCTCAAATTCAATTAAATTACATAAAATATGTTCGTGTATGCCTTGTACGTTTATCAAAACAATTTTGGAATGAGGCGTCACTTTCCAGCTGGTCATTGTGAACACTGCGGGAAAGTATAAATTACGGGCGCGCTCGCTACAGTTACCCTGCCAGCCGACACCTTTGTTTGCTCTGAAGGTGTTCACTGGAATTTATCGGGAATTGAACACCACTTTTGGTACAATGCTATAACATTGGGATGAACTGGAGGTATGTTCGAATAGGGGTTAAAGGCCTCGGAGGCCATATTGGATAATGCAGGCTGCTGGAAAACAATCCTAGCCATCCTCTCACACATACTAACTCACTTTCCAAGTTTGATGTCAATCAGACAAATACTTTTTGAGTTACTGCAGTCACAAGCTTATGTAGCATAGAGAACAAGGCCATGGCAGTCATATTGGATTACACAGATTGCCGAGGAACAATCCCAGCCATCCTCTCACTCATACCAACCCATGGTCCAAGTTTCATGTCAATCGGACAAATTTTGTTTAGTTATTGCAGTCACAAGCTTAGGTAGCATGGCTGGATAGATTTAAGGCCTGGGCGGCCATGGCGGCCATATTGGACTACGAAGGTTGCTGAAAAACAATCCCAGCCATCCTCTAACTCAAATCAACTCACTGTCCGTCAAACGGACAAATTGATTTCGAGTTATTGCAGTCACAAGGAAAGTGTGATGGAATGACGGACCGACGGACAGAGCAAATCCCTAAGCCCCCCTCCGGTGTCCGGTGGAGGACAACAAATGGACAGATGGACAACTGCCAAAAGTTATTAATCAGATTGACTTTTCACTATATATAACAGCTGAAATCCACAGCCTGAATTTGGTAACTACAGCCTCTATTCCACTCATGAAATGGGTAAAAATTCCAATAGTATTTGATAGGCATTAACTTTAATGGTTCTGAATGTATTGTTCTTACAAAATTGGGATGGGTGGACAGGCTATAGGGTCAGAGTGAACAGGATTTAACATCAGGCAGGATCAGGCAAGATGGCCTTTAAAGGTGAACTGAGAAGCTTTCCAATGTTCTGTTAAAATGTCATAAAACAAGAACTTCTTTTATTTTTGGTATATGACAATTCAAAATTTTTACCACCAGAAAACGAGAGCCAGAACTTTTAAAAACGTCATCGCTTGCCTCCCATCGTTTTGGAATGTCATGACGTTATAGTGGTCCTCGCTCATTCATCTGACGTAGCACGACGTCACATTTAAATAAAACTTGAATGAAGGAGATCGCTATAACGTCATAACGTTCTACAAACCAAGAGAGACAAGCGATGCAAGTTTTCAAGACGGATTTATAACAGGATAACTTAAATATTGTTATTAGTACAATTTTGAAATATATATTTGCTCCCAAAACGTATAAAAGTTATGTCACATAAGACAAGGTGTATATAAGCAACATTTTAGATAAAATTAAAAGCTTTGCAGTTCACCTTTAACTTAGTGGAGGGGCATGATTACTTTTCTGTGAATCCCAAATAACCCTCGCCCTACCCAAAGGAGTAGAGGCATTAAGATGTATTAATCCATAAAGATAATCAGCATAACAAAGCCCTTCTTTTAAGTATGACAATTCCGCACCTGCCTTGGTCAGGCTCCACACACTGGGGCAGTTATTTTTACGCTAATCTCAATGGAATGCATGGTTTGAGGTGCAGAAAAAGGTGTTCCTACGACCTCTGTTACTTAGTATCATAAAACATTATGCATGTGTATGATGAACTAAACTGTGACAAAGAATTTTTGATAACATTAAGACATGGGGAAATATAAAGTTATGACAAGTTAATAATAAAATTTCATTTACCGTGTGACATTGAGGTACTTTCTTGAGCGAAGATCATTCTTTGCAAAAACACTGCAGGCTACACCAAGTAGTTCACATAGTTCAGTTTTTGATAACTGCTTTCCTGAAAGTCATACAAATACTACTGACAAAACTACAAATGATGGTATGTTTTGTGGCACATATATGTACTATATTCGCACTTGCCATTAGAATTTATAATTACTTGGTAACTACCGATAGATATAACCAGTAAACTAAACATATGATGAAACTCATTTCATCGAACAAAAACAATTATGGTATATGTGCAGTATACAGTCATTTATATTAGGGACATAGGATTAATGGTATGGGTAGTTGGGGTCAGAAAAGTGGTCTTCCCCCACCCCATGTATCATTTTCTGGAACACAAAAACTGACTGTCCTCAAAGTACCTCATACTGTATAGATTGTACATATTGAATAATGCAGTACATGTCAACTACAAAACTCTAGATATCAGTACGATATGATAGTCCAATGGGATATATTAATCCCTCTAACACAGGAAGGAAGCAATTAAAGATTGCTCAATTGTATGCCCCCCCTTCCGCTTTAATCCGACACTCCCCCGCCATTGTTCTGTTCTGTATTGGTCGGTGGAGGCCTAATTTTGATAATTATAAAAATTCTGTTTGTCACTTTTTTGCCATGCCTTGCATAATACATATTCCAAGTATCCACCAACAAGTGATGATACCTGCATTCCTTGTGAGTGTATTGTAGTGAAATTATGAAGCGATCAGAGAACTTTGAATTTTGCACTCAATTCACTCTTTTTGGGGCAATTTCATACTTCAGGACATGTGGTCTGCTTTGGATGTAGAATAACATATATAGCCATTTTCCCGATCCAAATCGGTTATGGACCGATAAATATAAATTCACAAAGATTTGAAGAAAAAAGGGCCATAACTCTTTAAAATATACGCGAAATGCAGAGAAACTTCACGCTGCACAACTAAAAGACACTGACCACATATCCTGCAAATTTCATGATTGTCCATACAATATTAACTGATACCCAGCCCGGACAAGTCTCAATTCACGGAAATTTCATGAACTAAGGGCCATAACTCTTGAAAATATAAGCGAAACGGGGAAAAACTTTACGCTGCACAACTGTGGGGCACTGACCACATATCATGCAAATTTCATACTTGTCCATACAATATTAACCAAGATCCAGCCCGGACAATTCCCATTCACACAGATTTTAGAATGAAAGCATCCAAGGCTGCTAAAAAACAGGGAAGGAATTGGTCCTGTTCAATATATTTCTGATGTGTCTCTCGTTGCATACGTGATGTGAATTTGTGAAGCTTAGCTCTAATTATTGAAGAGACTTCATCAATACTGTAAAGAAAGTCTAGGCAAATGAAAGTTGCATATGTGGTACCAGTGGACGATGGAAACAATTTTGTTGAGGCGTTCAACTGTTATCACAATTGTTTGACAACCCAATGGAATTACCTTTCCCCGATAAAGAACACAACACCGAAGATTAAAAATTGTATATTATCTGAACTAAACAAGATAACATTTTGGTAGTAACCCTACAATATTGCCGAGGTCGGTGTCCGCATCATAGTGAACATTGTTGCCCAGGAAGCAGATCGGCTTTCATTCATGGTTTATGTATTCATGCACACAGCAACCTGCAGTCAAAGCTCAATGACATTGTTATTGTAGACATGTACAAGAATGAAGTCACTGAATCCGATTCATATTCATAATTTATTTGTGTGGCAATTGACAACCAGAAAATAATATAAGTAGCCTATAGGTCTTCTTCAAGATTACACGTATGCCTACCGGTACATCGAATAATTATTTTAAAATCCATTCAGCAATTGCACACAGAAAAAATATCCTTACGTTACTAAAAATTTCAATCACAGACACAGAAAACCATTATTAACATCAAAAAATAAATTTACCTCCACTGCCTGGCCCAAACGGAAAATTATTTTGTCAACTTCAACAGGTCAGAGCAAAGCACCAAGTGGGCTATATATCCAATCTAATTAAAATTAAATCCTAACTGCTTCCCCATTTGGATATGTCGCTGTTAGGATCTAACCGGCTTGCAGTAAGGCGCGTGTTGACCGATCCCGAGAGGTTTTCATAGTGCTTTGAAAGGAACGTAATGACAAGTGCTTTCTGGTTGGCTCAACCGAAGCACACGCCAAGCTGTGGGGGAATCTTCTGATGTTGCCGCCCACCCGCCAGGTTGGCTTCATAATGCGGTTAGAATTATGGACTCGTCCTTGACGTAACCTTGAGTTAACGCAGAGTCCATGAACCTATCCCCCCTGCCCGATTCAAGTAAAGTAGTTAAAATGCGGTCGTGATGTCATAAGGCTATTAAATATTCATGAGCTGGGCGCTCCGAACACAAAATTTAATTGAAATCAGTAAGATCCTACATAGCGACATATACGATTGGGGAGCATTGATAGGATACTAATTTATTAAGATTGGGTATATATCCCACCTAAGATATTAAATCAAAGTTTGGATATTGAAATATATCCTAATTGGGATATTTTCACCGATTTTCATACTAAACGGCAATGTCGAATTTCGGCATCAAAACTACCAAAAACAAGATAGAATCTACTTCACAAAACTGACAATACGATTGTATAATTTTGCTGACCTTTTCTCGTCGACATTATTCTCTGTGCAATTGCAATTACATGCAATACTTTTTGATGTTGTTGTTGCAGTTGCAGTATACTTCCCATCAATAACCACTGCTGTATGTCTTTAAACGAACAGAAGAACTACTAGCACAATATGCCAGCTTGAAAATATGGAAGTATGAAAAAAATATTCAAATTGCGATATTTTATCCCAATTGGGATATATATCCCAGTTAGTCCTTTTCCCTGACCTGTTCAACGAGCTGCCATTACGGATATGGTAAGAATCAAGAACATTACTTTTGCTGGATGACAAATGATGCAGGACGATAAGATCAGTCAATTTGAAAATTGCAGTAAAAAGGATGTTTTCGCTTGATGAAATAAATCAAGTTTTCCTTGCAAGAAATGTTTTCAAACTTAGCACACAAAACGGCCGCTTTCAGTCATGCCATGTGCATGCTTTCAGTCTGAGCTCTCGTCTCGCGAGACTCCCTACTGCGAGAAAGAGTCTCACGCGTAAATGGGAGCCATCCCCCCAAAATTTGGGGGTGAGTAGGCGGCGTATGATTATCTGGCTTGTCACTGACCTGCTGACTCCGCCAAGTTAGAAGCGAATTGCTAAACATAACGTGGGCTATATAATTGGGAAATGACTCTTTCCGTTTCGGAGCATATCAATCGCGAACAAATTATTGTCGGTATGTATACTTGGCAGTGAAAGCGAGTTATCTAATACAGGAAGTAGTTCGCGGGTAGACACGGCTCTCTTTGAGAATGAATAGTCCCGGGTCGAGCGAGTGATGTCATGCTG
The DNA here is from genome assembly GCA_036873755.1 of Hanleya hanleyi. NCBI lineage: Eukaryota > Metazoa > Mollusca > Polyplacophora > Lepidopleurida > Hanleyidae > Hanleya > Hanleya hanleyi. The sequence continues at coordinate 12,174 of JAVTVY010048051.1, forward strand.
CCTCGCTTTGAGATTGGAGATTCAAAATGTCACCAGTTTACATGAGAGTCGCTTTGGTCTCCCGCGGGTAGACACGGCTCTCTTTGAGAATGGCTTTCAGTCATGCAGTAGCGCGGAAACTTGCAACATTCATTTATTTGATAATATTAACAAGTGTGAGCCGGGAAACAAGTAATGAATTCAGTGACGGGTATGAAACGTTTTACACACCTCGATCTGTCCGAATGTCACACTCGCACGGTGTCAAAACTCTCCAGTCGACTGATGGAACGAAAACGAAACTACCTCCTCGTTTCTCCTTTTCAACTCTCTCGCCGGGACTGCACTATAATTTTGGCAGTGCGGTTCAGCCGATCTTAAAACATGACGTCTTTTCGTAAATTCGGTGTATTTCATTGGCTATCATAACCGAAGATGAAGTGGGCATATTCCGTGACTATGACCTGTGCCATATTGACCAGTTTACAGACAAACACAATCTTTCGAAGAAAATCTCTCAAGATATCAGCAGAAGTGTTGTCCAGGAAACGCATTCGACATATTCTTCAATATCTGCACCTAGAAACGGCTCGTCGTGAGATTAATTCAGAGAAATTATTCGAAACTAGGTCGAACTACTTCATAGCGCATTCAATAAACGGAGTGACGCGGAACTTTCAGTCATTCTCTCATTTTGCGCAGGGGTGTTGTAATGAAAACCATATCGCTTCGATAGATCGCACCCCTGAAATTACCCATAAGCCAGTTCACCTAGCATGGCAAAGAAACAGGGAAACTTCCCTGTTTAAAAGGGCCATAACTCTTGAAAATTATACCGAAACTCGGAAAAAACTGTACGCTGCACAACTACGAGGTACTGGGCACATTCCATGCAAGTTTCAATCCTGTCCATCAAATATTAACCGGGATATCGCGCGGACAAGAAACTCGGACGGACGGACGGACGGATGGACGGACAAAGCGATCGCTATATGCCCCCCTCTAGGTGGGGGGGGGGGGCATAATCATTCAGTCCCGCAATCAAAACTCCAATCACCCCCAATTTTAGGAACAAAATTCAATCAGCTGTTCTAATAAATATGATTGCTCTCTAAATCATTGAAATAACAAAGAAACAAGAGTTCAATTGAACCCAAAATACGCCCGTAAAAAATACAGTCGATAAACAACATTTATATCTCTTGAATTTTGTTATAGACAAAGGTTAACCATACAAATGAACATGCCTGGACTGTATGTTGTTTGTATTGTTGCAATTGTCATAATACTGCACATGTATAAGCCATCATTGTTGTATAAGTGGTGTAGGCAGGTTTGGAAGTCAGATCGGGGGAGGGGGGGGGGAGGTACATAAGGGCCTGGAGCGATATTTGTGGAAGCAGGTAGAACTCCAGTTACTCTTACTCTGTGGGGGTGCATGTTCCCCCAACCACGGTTATGAGCTTATGTATGCATCAGTAACAGTAAGTTCATCAGCCTGATGAATGGGGTCAAAATGACAGTAGGTGCCAAATACAAGGATTTCAGACTAAAATCAAGGGGAGTATCTGAAGAAAACATCGAATCAGCTCAAAAACAGTTTGTGCGCATCTACACATGGTACCGATCATATGTACCAAATTTCAAAGAATCCATAGAATAGTGTGAAACGAGTTGCGTTCACGAGGACAGTAGGTGTCAAATAAAATGATTTCAGACCAGAATCATGGGGAGTAACTCAAGAAACTGTTGAATCAACTTGAAAAAAGTTTATGCACATGTGCACTTGGCACCAATCATGGGTACCTAATTTCAAAAGAATGCAATGAAACCCCTAGGATGAGTTTCGTTCAGTAGGACTGTAGGTGCCAAATAAAAGGATTCCAGACTAAAATCAAGGGGCGTAACTCAAGAAAACATCGAATTGGTTCGAAAAAAAGTTCATGCGCATCTACACATGATACTGATCATGTGTACCAAATTTAAATCCATTTGAAAACTCTGGGACGAGTTGCATTCACGACGAAGACAGTAGGTGCCAAATACAAGGATTTCAGACCAAAATCAAGAGGAGTAACTCAAGAATATGTCGAATCGGTCGAAAAAAGTTGGTGCACATCTACACATGGTACCGATCATGTGTACCAAATTTCAGAAGAATCCATTGAAAACTCTGGGACGAGTTGCGTTGATGAAGACAGTAGATGCCAAATACAAGGATTTCAGACCAAAATCAAGGGGAGTAACTCAAGAAAACATCGAATCGGACCGAAAAAAGTTCATGCACATCTACACATGGTACCGATCATGTGTGCCAAATTTCAGAAGAATCCATTGAAAACTCTGGAACGAGTTGCTTTGTCAAAGACAGTAGGTGCCAAATATTAAACATTTATAAACAATGTTTCTATTTGTTACTAAATCAAACCTGCTTCAATTAAAGTGCACAATCAAACGTAGAAAACGGAAGTAAAACTAAAAGTTATCTCCCCTAGGAGAGAGAGTTATCCGCCCCTAGGAGAGCTCTCACTCTTCCCAACGTGGTTACTATATAAGCCAGAGTCAGCCCATTCTCGCCCTCTTTCTCATTGTAACAACCGAGACCAGTAGTGAACTAGGCCGCGGTACGAGGGGATGGACGGGAGGGCCCATTAAATTGAAGCAGGTTTGATTTAGTAACAAATAGAAACATTATTTATAAATGTTTAATATTTGCTTCCTAAATCGTAAACCTGCTTCAATTAATGCCTCAGTACCAACATATGGAGGAGGGAACCTCGGCCATGTAGTAGATTCAAAGGCAGGCTAAGTAACCGCTGGGAAGACACAGACATGGATATGAGCATGAGACATCAATAATCAACAATTGAAACCCTGGTCAATGACATAAAAGGTTAAAATGTGGATAAGATACAGTTGTACTTATCTTGCATGTCTACATCCATGTAGCTGTGCTCGTGGTGTGGCAGCAACTCTACCAAGATGTCCGAATCCTCTGCCAGTAAGGCTGTAGGTCTTCTTGGTAGGCATCTGTATGAAACTCTTGGGGCTTCGCCACTGTATGAACATACATGCAGATACTTGGCTATTCCTATTAGCTTTAGATGGAGCATAACTGTCCGGGCTTAAAGGGAGCCAAGCCACACCATGGAGGTTCTACCGAGATCTCCGTTAACTCGGACTGCTGGAAACAGAGCCCAGAGTGCTAATATTTACACCATAGAACCCTTCTCCATCATGGAAGTTCTACCGAGATCTCCGTTAACTCGGACCGCTGGAAACAAAGCCCAGAGTGCTAATATTTACACCATAGAACCCTTCTCAGTCCACAATCGTCTTACGTCCCTCTTGCTTTCTTGTGAGTTGGGAGTAGGTGACGCAGCTGAGATCATCCAGAAGGAAATCAGACTCAACCTGAAAGACACAAGCAAAACCGCAGTTAGGGTAAGGAATACACTCACCATAGTGTCTGACATCTGGAACGATGATACATCTTAGGTTGATGATGAAAGGTCCAAGGCTGTCCATCTGACTTTATAACTTCCTTCATAAATGATCATGATAATGTGGACTAATGATATAATTGAGAACGAGATGAGATGATACAGCAAGTTGCAGATTTGCTGCGATGATCCAAAATGCCGCCCCCCCCTTTTTTGCAAAATTTACTTGACCACGTGTTGGGCGGCTATGAGCGGCCCAAGCGTGGTCATGCTATCTGACTGGACTGACATATCTCTCAGATAGAAATTGGTGAACGTGGAGTTCGCCGTCCAGGCACAAGACTGGACAATGTCAAGGAGGGATAGGTTCTTCCATAACGGCCAAGACGTGGCAATGGCGCGAATCTCATGAGAAGAAGCAGTCGACAATAGAGGGGGAGCGTCTATGGCCAATTGATAAGACCATTTAATGGTTTTCTTCAACCACGCGGCGATGGTATTTTTGGTAATGTCATGCAAAGCCGATGGACGAAGAGACAGAAATAACAGGCGCCGAGAGCCGCGAACGGAATCGGTACGAGTAAGATAGTGGCGAATGGCTCGAACAGGGCATAACAAAAGATCGTCCTCGAGACCATGCACAAAGTCTGACAACGCAGGAATGGAGTACGAACGATGAGCGCACGGACCTGAACGAACAGACTCATTTTTGGCGATAAACTCCGGAATGGGCCGAAAAGAAATACAGGACCAATCCGCCGTCCAGGTCATAGAAGATCTTTCAAGGGCATGAAGTTCAGACACTCTAGACGCCAAAGCAAACGCCGCCAAAAAGGCAGTCTTATAAGACAGAGCTTTAATAGAAGCGGATTCTAAGGGTTCAAAGGGTGGCCGAATCAGAGCACACAGAACCACACCGATATCCCATTTCGGTAACAGTTGGCGAGTACGGCGAGACTGTAACGCGAAGGCGCGAATGAGCGCAGAGATATTATCGTTTAGACTAATGTCTGTACCGGAGGTAAGACGTAATACCCTAGCCAGAGCAGATCGATACCCCTCAATGGTGCTGATTTGAAACTTCTTATCACGATGAAGATGAAGGAAGAAGTCCGCTACTAGGGAAACAGAGGCAGAGTCGGGATCGGCATCATGTTCTCGGCACCAGGAGACGAAATAGGCCCATTTCGCTTGATAGAGCTGCGATGTGGAAGATCGATTGGCTGAGACCATCGTTCGCGCAACCTCTGCTGAAAAACCTTGGACTGCGAGTGCATCCTGGATAGTCTGCAAACGTGTAGGTTGAGCCACCGCGGGTTGTGATGAAGAATCCCGTGCGGTTGTCGTAACAGACTGGGCCAAACTGGAAGACAACGAGGCGGAGCAGTGAGAAGCGGGATCAGAACCGGAAACCACTGACGACGAGGCCACCACGGCACTACGAGCAGGATGATGCAGTCGTGACGAGAAATCTTTTGAAGCACTTCCAGAATTAGGGCCATCGGTGGGTAGGCATAAGCTAGGAAGTTGTCCCAGTTGATTGACAGGGCGTCGATGCCGAAGGCTTGAGGATCCAGAATCGGACTGACGAACAGGGTCAACTGGGCGTTGTTCCTCGTAGCAAACAGATCGATCAGTGGGGACTCCCAGATGGTGGAGATCTGCTGGAACACCTCCGGATGAAGTTGCCACTCGGTCTGAAGAACGGTGTCCGGACGAGATAAGCTGTCCGCTAAGACATTGAGCCGACCCGGAACATGGCGGGCGTGGAGATGACAATGATGAATACGAGCCCACTCGTACAGATCCCAAACTAGACGAAACATTGGTAGCGATCGGGTGGTACCCAACTTGTTGATGTGCGCAATGACTGTGGAATTGTCCGTCGCTATGAGGAGAGACGAGTACATGAGACGTTGACTCCAATGTTGAACCGCTAGGATGACTGCCTTCATCTCCAGAAGGTTGATGTGAAGACTGGCATCCAACGTTGACCATCTGCCGGATACCACGAATTCGTCCAGATGGGCTCCCCAACCGGTCTCGGACGCATCGGTATACAGATGATGACTCGGAGCCGGAAAGCGGAATGGAACGCCCTGCATGACGTTGAGCCGGGACTGCCACCAGACCAGATATGGATGTAGAGACGTCAATACCGGCACCGCTGGATTGATGGAAGGTGTCTGTAGGTAAGGATACAGATGATACTGTAGAGGACGCACCTGTAGTCGGCCGTAAAGAGTTAGGTCCTGTGTGGAAGTGAGCAAACCTACCAAACTTTGCCACTGTTGACGTGTCCGTGACGTTGATGACAAAAACTTTCGGATCAACAGCTGAATTTTGTCCCAACGGTCCTCTGGAGGGTATACCCGTTGATGATAAGTATCGAATACTGCGCCGATGTATCGGCGAACTTGAGCCGGGACTAACTCTGACTTGAGAGGATGAGGGATGAATCCTAGATGACGTAACACCAGAAGCGTGAACTGGACTTGCGCGTTGAGACAGGACTCGTCCGCCGCCCATAGGAGGATGTCGTCTATATAAACCTCTATTTGAATACCTCGCAGGTGTAGAAATGCCATGACAGGAGAGGTAATCCGGGTAAACAACCAAGGGGCGATGTTGACCCCGAATGGGAGGACCTGCCATTCGAAGCGACGTTCGTTGATAACGAAGCGGAGATAACGCCGATGACGTGGATGAATTGGAATATGAAGATACGCATCCTGCAGATCGACTGAGGCCAGCCAATCCCGATTATGTATGCGGGCCCGAATCGATGAAACAGTAGGCATCTTGAAATGAGGAGGGGTGATGAGATGAAACTTGTTTAACACTTTTAGGTCGATCACCATCCGCATCTGGAGCGAGTCTTTCTTGGGAACCAGAAATACGTGGCTGTAAAACCCCAAACTGACCTCTGACCGAGGTAACTCCCTGACAGCTCCCTTGTCGATGAGCGTGTTGACCGAAGACAGAAGAGTCTGCAAGTGACCCGCGAAAACTGGCAGGCAGGATGGGCATGGCCAAGCGATGAGTTTGGGAAAGGAATGAAAACTGAACAGGAAGCCTTTCTCCAAAACTCTTAAAATCCAGGCGTCGTCCGTGATGAGACACCAATTTTCTACGAAGTATAGAAGACGGCCGCCCACGACATGATGACTGAATGACCGGAAAGCAGGTGGATGAAAAACTTCGGCTTGATCGGACACGGAAACCTGATAGTCATTTGTTGGAATGACCACCTCGCTTGGAAGGTTTCCCACGAAAGGAACGGCGACCTCGGCCTCGTGGAGGTTTGTCGATACCACGAAAATTTCCCCGAGCGCCCCCATCTTGTTGAGTAGTGGAGGACCTACGACCAAAACGTTTCTGACGACGATCCGTAGAGCCGCCACGAGCAACAGAAGCAATCAGGCGAGCAGTCCGTTCTTCACGAATCACGGGTAGAAGGGACTCAATAGCATTGTTGAAAATGGACTTGGATGATAATGGCTGATGAAGCAACTGATCCTTAACCATAAATGGAACGTCCGGTTTGACAACCTTAAGTAATGCTTTGCGTTGCGCTTGGAGAAGCGAAACATACGAATAAGAACTAGCCTCAATGATTTGACGGTTAGCCTGTACAAGGGTGTCAATGAAACCCCGCAAATAGGTAATGCGACCCGGAGACAAATAAGCCGACCCATCGTCTCAGCGTAATTCAAGATCCAAGGCAATCCGGGTAGTAGCCAACAAAAACCAATCCGTGACCGAAGAAGACCGTTGCGTTGCAAGTAACATCTCTTGAATATTCTCCACGAGAGAGGAATGTATCTCAAGCGGGGTTGACTTAGATGCTTTAGAAATCTGAGATAAATCACGATCACGTTTGGGCGGTTTGTCGGGCAATACGTTATCATGAAGGACATGGTTAACTCGAAAACGAGGCTTCTTGAATTTATTGTCATCCTCTAGTTGACGATCAAACTCCTCTAAACTACCCACCCAAGCTGGAGACGGCGCGCAAGTAAGCGGCGTTACAGGAGCCGAAGACGTAAATGCAGAATCCGCCGCAGTCCGACATTTAATCTTAGATGAAACATCCTTGGAGGAGGTGGGCATATCCGGAACCAACGCTGAAAGCGCCTGCATTCTAAGCGAATAATGTAACTTCGAAAAATCAGCCGAACTTTCCAGAGAGGCGGTAGAATCATCCGACGAACTCGATGAACCCGATGAAGGTGAACGAGTACTACGACGTCGATGAGAAGATGATAACCCGTGATCCACCGAAAGATCAAGAAATGGCGTCCGTGAATGAGGGACATGGTAATCTTGATAAGAAGGAGCCGAAACCCGAGGTAAACGGTGTGAAGGATCAGGAGAATGACCCGTCAAAATACGAGAACGGCGTACCGGAGAACGAGAAAGCCGTAAACTAGTATCAAATGAACCGGTGGACGTGACCTACGAACCGGAGAACGAGAACGTCGCACCGGCGAAAAAGAACCACGTACCGGTGACAACAAACGATACGGTGGTGAAACCGAACGTCGTGAAGAAAACAAATTCCGAACCGGGGAACGAGAACGTGAACGGTATTGTGTACGTGTGCGTCGTGTAGCAGTATGTGAACGACGATGTGAAGAATCAACAACAGCGGAAACCGGAGCTCGTAAGTTTGCAACACTCAATGGTAGGTCCGAACGAGCCTCCATAGATTTAGAAACGGAATTAGAAAAACTATGTTTAGACTTAACCCGTAATGGAGAAACTGACACACGACGACGTTTATTTGCTTTCTTCTTTCTAGAAGAAACATGTGGTAAACCGATAGGCAAAGGCGAAATAACATGAGGCAAAGAATTCTTTTGTCTGACGGAGACAATGGAATGCCCAGGCAAGACCGACCTGGTCTTTGTTAAGCCGGACAAAGGAACGGGTTTTGGATCGACCCTAGACAATGAAGCTCCGGTACGGGTCAAACTGTCTAGCAACCTAGAATTATCTTCGTGTAGAACAGTCCCGCTTGGCGGAATACATACCGACGCGGGAGAAACTGGGTCTTGACCAACTCGGTCAAGATCCTCATTACATTTCATATCATTGACCAAAGAAATTTCTAAGACCCGTCTGTCGACCTCCGAAATAGACGGGTCATCACAAGCATGTAAAAGAAAAGCACGACGAGCTTGGGCATAATTCCTCCAAGACGTCGCATCCCATAATACACATTCCGCGCACGTGGACGCACGATAACACAATTCTTTACAAGAAAAACAAGCCGTGTGGGCGTCCAATGGGGACAAAAACTGCCCGCACGTACGACAAGGAATAGTAGTCGGAACCTCAGACATAATAATACAATAAGTTCCGAATAAACAACAAAAGTCACACTTGATAAAGGATACACCAGCGAAACAACAACTAACGTTGTAAATTGAATCTAAACACTTCCCTAGATGTGCACTGCTCGAGAGCAAACAGGAGAAAGAGGACGAGAATGGGCTGACTCTGGCTTATATAGTAACCACGTTGGGAAGAGTGAGAGCTCTCCTAGGGGCGGATAACTCTCTCTCCTAGGGGAGATAACTTTTAGTTTTACTTCCGTTTTCTACGTTTGATTGTGCACTTTAATGGAGATTAAAGGTATTGATTGAAGCAGGTTTACGATTTAGGAAGCAAATACAAGGTTTTCAGACCAAAATCAAGGGGAGCAACTCGAATCGGGCTGAAAAAAGTTCGTGCACATCTACACATGGTATCGATCATGTGTACCAAATTTCAGAAGAATCCATTGAAAACTCTGGAACGAGTTGCGTTGACGAAGACAGCAGGTGCTAAATACAAGGATTTCAGACCAAAATCAAGGGGAGTAACTCAAGAAAACATTGAATCGGGTCGAAAAAGGATCGTGCATATCTACACATGGTACCGATCATGTGTACCGACCGATCATGTGTACCGAATTTCAGAAGAATCCATTGAAAACTCTGAGACGAGTTATGGTGACGAAGACAGTAGGTACCAAATACAAGGATTTCAGACCAAAATCAAGGGGAGTAACTCAAGAAAACGTCGAATCGGGCCGAAAAAAGTTCATGCACATCTACACATGGTATCGATCACGTGGACCAAATATCAAAAGAATCCACTGAAAACTCTAGGACGAGTTGCGTTGACGAGAAAAGTTAACGGACGGACGGACGGACGACGCCATACCATAATACGTCCCGTCAAATTTGACGGGCGTATAATAATAGACTATCTGCATGAGTTTGGACCATTTTATCAACTTCTTGATCTAAAAAATTTGATGAATAACAAAGAAATAATGGACTATCTACATGATTTTGGACCATTTTATCAACTTCTTGATCTGATAAATTTGATGAAAAACAAAGAAATAATGGACTATCTGCATGATTTTGGACCATTTTATCAACTTCTTGATCTGATAAATTTGATGAATAACAAAGAAATAATGGACTATCTGCATGATTTTGGACCATTTTATCAACTTCTTGATCTAAAAGATTTGATGAATAACAAAGAAATAATGGACTATCTGCATGATTTTGGACCATTTTATCAACTTCTTGATCTAAAAGATTTGATGAATAACGAAGAAATAATGGACTATCTGCATGATTTTGGACCATTTTATCAACTTCTTGATCTAAAAGATTTGATGAATAACGAAGAAATAATGGACTATCTGCATGATTTTGGACCATTTTATCAACTTCTTGATCTAAAAAATTTGATGAATAACAAAGAAATAATGGACTATCTGCATGATTTTGGACCATGATGATCCACAGATTTTATGGTGGGAAATTTCATTTCCTGTGATTGAATTATTAGCGGAACTTCACTGTCAGGCCTTGGAATATAACGCATAGAACATACACAATGTTTCTGTGCAGTGTGACTTGAAATGATCCGACTCCAGTCTATAGACTAGTTGAAATCAGTGATAAAAGGACAGGCAAGCTATATACAACTGCAATACCCACTAATGATTATACTTGACAGAATTCTATCTATCAATTATGGGAACAGCATAATTATAGGCCGCCCCTAACAAGTGGCCATAGACAAATGGCCGGCTTCATGACAGTATTGAAAATCTGGTTATACACAATCAACTTCACGAAAACTTGAAAAAACAACAGTGGGCTTGTTCTCACATCTGTATCAGAAGTACAGATATTGAACCAGTTTATTCATTGAACAGGAATCTTGAAAACAAATCAATACAAAAAACATGTGATTCCATCTGTGGATTGAGCCCTTTAGAGTGCCGCAACAGGAGTTCAATTCAACCAGTCACAAAATTTGTCAGTTTTCAGTTAAAGATGTGATCGGCCTCAAAATCGATGGATTTTGTAAACTCTCCTGTTTGTTTGTTTTTCAGCAGCGAAGCTTGCTAAGGCATGATATGTATTATATTTTATGATAGTGAGATCGCCATATACAACGAATAAATAATATCTTGTCGGAGAAATTTGAAACTCTGCCTGTTTCGACAGGTTTTCTTTTTCACCGCTGAGTATGTGTTGTACGTGGAGAGGAATATGACGTCACTGTGTGAGGTTTGATTGACGTTAGCA
>JAVTVY010048052.1:0-23269 GCA_036873755.1 Hanleya hanleyi
ATATCTATCAACTCACCTTTGGCATTCGCACTCGAACGGATACAGGAGATGAGATGCGTGAGCCGATGAACTAGGAACCAACAACAGCGATATCTATCAACTCACCTTTGACATTCGCACTCGAACGGATACAGGAGATGAGATGCGTGAGCCGATGAACTAGTGACCAACAACAGCGATATCTATCAACTCACCTTTGGCATTCGCACTCGGACGGGTACAGGAGATGAGATGCGTGAGCCGATGAACTAGTGACCAACAACAGCGATATCTATCAACTCACCTTTGACATTCGCACTCGAACGGATACAGGAGATGAGATGCGTGAGCCGATGAACTAGTGACCAACAACAGCGATATCCATCAACTCACCTTTGACATTCGCACTCGGAAGGATAGAGGATATGAGATGAGTGAGCCAATGAACTAGCGACCAACAACAGCGATATCTATCAACTCACCTTTGGAATTCGCACTCGATCGGATACGGAAGATGACGTGAATGAGCCGATCGACTAAAGACCAATAATAACGATGCCCATCAGCTAACCATTGACAGTCTAACTTGGAAGAACTAGATACAAGATATGAATTGTATGGGTTGAACAACCATGCAGTAACCTTAACAAATGGCATTATTTATTAACTGATCAATAACTTTCAAATTCGGAAACTGACTGGTTTTAGAATTAAATTCTAAAATGAAGAATTTGCCTTAAGTTTGGAAAATCTTGGTTCGCTTCTAAAGTCAAGAGATTTCGAACTCAAACTTATCAGTAATTGCTAAAACGATATATTCTTGCATTAAGTTTTCTAATATTTATCTGTTTTTTGTTTTATATTTTGGTTCTGTCTCATGCAGCAGATGAATTGCCAACTTTGAGGCTGTCACCAGCGACAATATCTTTCAACTCATCATATCAATATGCGTCAATTCGCGATATCTATCAGCTCACCTTTGGCATTCGCAGTCGGAAGGATACAGGAGATGAAATGCGCGAGCCAATGAACTAGTGACCACCAACAGCGATATCTATCAACTCACCTTTGGCATTCGCACTCGAACGAATACGGAAGATGACATGCATGAGCCGATCGGCTGACGACCAATAATAACGTGACCCATCAGCTAACCAGTGACAGTTAACTTGGAAGAACTAGATGCAAGATTTGAATTATGCGAATTGAACAACCATGCAGTATCCTTAACAAATGGCATTATTTATTAACTAATTATTTTCAATTCTAAAATAAAGAATTTACCTTAAGTTTGGAAAATTTTGGGTCGCTTCTTAGGTCAAGAGATTTCAAAGTAAAACTTAGCAGTTACTTGGTAATACGATATATTTTTGCATTAAGTTTTCTAATATTCACCTGTTTTTTTATATTTTGGTTCTGTCTGATGTGGAAGATGAATTGCCAACTTGTGAGGCTGGCACCAAGGACGATATCCATAAACTCATCTTTGGCGTTCGCACTCGAACGGATACAGATGACAGGCATTAGCCGATCGACTAGTTACCAAAAACAACGACACTGGATCTCAATGGCGTACAAGTGAAATGACAATCCAGTTGTGAGATGAGAGTATATTCCTGCAAAAGTCTTTGGAATCATTTGGACAGAAGCATGCCCAGTGATGAGACGATATTGTCATCATGTTTCGCCAGAACCATGGACAACTTGGCCGAGAAACGAGCATTCAGGCCAGACGATAGATCTGTTGGATTAGTATACATTACTATTCTATATTCACCTGAGTTTTGGTTATAATACTGCCACGCGAAATATGTCTGGAATTAGTTTTCTGGACAAATAGGCCCTAGTGATTTGAGACATATATTGTCCGATAGTTAGGTGAATGAAGATATGACCATTGTTGTCTTCCCAAAATTACGAGATGTCATACACTGAACAGTCAGCATAACTGCTAGGATAAATACGATAGGGATTCATGTGGAACAACGAGTAAGACAAATATTTATGGGGGGCGAGGCGAAATGCCACCCCTCCCCAGGCTTGGACATGTCCCAAAAAATCCAGCTCAGATAGGGTTGACTCCACGATTATGACTTCCGGTTACTTTTTAGGTGCCCATATCTCAAGAAAGAACTGCCCCATCACAATAAAGAGGACATCAATCATCTCCCTGTATTCGAAATCCCTGGAAAAAGAACGGTATATCTAGGTTTGTCATTTTCATAAAAATGACCTTGACGTCAACGGCAATCGTAACCGGAAGTTGTTGATAAGAAATTTCGTTCTCTTCGGAACTCGGCGTCTTCGAAAACCCCTAAATCGACTGCAAGATTGTGAAAAGGGGGCGGACCGTCTCCCCTAGTTAACTCTTTTCTTGTGTTCCGAAAATATCGAGACCTGAGGCTGTTTAGCTTATCATATTGGAGTCATTTTGAGTCATTTGCGAAATCCAACCGAGCAGAGAATCATGAGATAATTCAATGTGGCGGTCATGTGTTTTCTTCTTTTTCTTTCTTCACATTTAATTCTGTGAATAAAAGTGCGACAATATTCTATTATTTCACATCAGATGATTATTTACTAATTTATTATTAAGTTTTTTTTTCTCCAGAAAATTATATGAAGAAAAAAATCGAAAAATCGGCCGAAAATGCGTTCTGGGAAAATGGTGTCACTGTGACGTCATGCTTGCGGCCGTCTTGGATTTTTTTTTTTTTTTTTTTTTACATTTTCTGAATGAGTGGTAAGTTTCAGTGCCCTTGTCCCATACTTGGGAGAGGGGGAGGGGGTTGGGCGAATCACCACCATTATCCCAGGCTGCGGCACCTCCTAAATCACCAAGGCTAGATAGTGGTATTACAGCAATTTGTCAATTCAAGCAAGCGCCTTCAACAGTTAGGTGATAAAGATCACAAACTTCTGGCGAAATACGATGCTGCATTGCTAGCTTTGACTAACTTCTGCTAACCCGCGTTTAGCACTATATCTCCATGGTCTTCAAATGAACAAAAGCAACAAAAGCGTGACTAAGATTAATACGTTAGTAAAATGACTTGGCAATACATTTGAATGAAAGAATATATGGTGAAAATCTCGAACGACTGCTACCGCCTACTGAATGTTGCTTATAGGCCTATTATGCGAAGGATTTGTATTACAAGCGTTTGGTCCGTCATTCATAATTCAGCCGTCGTCCATTAGAGAATATCCGCGTCCATAATCCAAAGACCTATTCCATATTTCATATAACAGTGTTAGCACCAAATTCAAAAAGACAATCATAGTATACATAAACATAGGCTTGTTTCCTGCAAGAGAGAAGCGGTCAACAGTTTTCAATGATGCCGGCAAGACATGGAGGTAAACATGGCAAATGAGAACAAGGTCAGTTGGGGCCAAAAAATAGCAATATTGTTCGAAACATGGATGAGCATCTCACATTCTAAACTAAATTGTCATGAAGGAAAACTTTGCTTCTTCGCAAACGCAATCGAAGATCGACGATGGCGGTTCCTGGAATGGATGTTGGGGGGGGGGGGGAGGTTCGTTTTCAACGTCGAGGTCACTTCCGGATATGAAGACATTACTTGTTGGAAGTGTAACAGAGGCATTGATAAATGTAATAGTATCCGTTTTCTGGTATACATTCGTTTCCTCAGAATTTATCGTACCCTTCCAAATATTTCTTATTGTCCTGCCAACAAAAATGGATGCCACGGATCACTTAGACAACAAAACAGATACATAAGGTTAGAGTTGTAATTCTATTCATCTTGAGTTTAGCAATCACAGTGATGCCACGGATCACTTAGACAACAACACAGATACGTAAGGTTAGAGTTGTAATTCTATTCATCTTGAGGTTAGCAATCACAGTGATGCCACGGATCACTTAGACAACAAAACAGATACATAAGGTTAGAGTTGTAATTCTATTCATCTTGAGGTTAGCAATCACAGTGATGCCACGGATCACTTAGACAACAAAACAGATACATACGGTTAGAGTTGTAATTCTATTCATCTTGAGGTTAGCAATCACAGTGATGCCACGGATCACTTAGACAACAAAACAGATACATAAGGTTAGAGTTGTAATTCTATTCATCTTGAGGTTAGCAATCACAGTGATGCCACGGATCACTTAGACAACAAAACAGATACATAAGGTTAGAGTTGTAATTCTATTCATCTTGAGGTTAGCAATCACAGTGATTCCAGGGATCACTTGAACAACAAAACAGATACATAAGGTTAGAGTTGTAATTCTATTCATCTTTGAGGTTAACAATGCAGTGATCACCACGGATCATAGACAACAAAACGAATACATACGGTTAGAGTTGTAATTCTATTCATCTTGAGGTTACTTAATCACAGTGATGCCACGGATCACTTAGACAACAAAACAGATACATAAGGTTAAGTTGTAATTCTATTCATCTTGAGGTTAGCAATCACACAGTGATGCCACGGATCACTTAGACAACAAAACAGATACATAAGGTTAGAGTTGTAATTCTATTCATCTTGAGGTTAGCAATCACAGTGATGCCACGGATCACTTAGACAACAAAACAGATACATAAGGTTAGAGTTGTAATTCTATTCATCTTGAGGTTAGCAATCACAGTGATGCCACGGATCACTTAGACAACAAAACAGATACACACGGTTAGAGTTGTAATTCTATTCATCTTGAGGTTAGCAATCACAGTGATGCCACGGATCACTTAGACAACAAAACAGATACATAAGGTTAGAGTTGTAATTCTATTCATCTTGAGGTTAGCAATCACAGTGATGCCACGGATCACTTAGACAACAAAACAGATACATAAGGTTAGAGTTGTAATTCTATTCACCTTGAGGTTAGCAATCACAGTGATGCCACGAATCACTTAGACAACAAAACAGATACATAAGGTTAGAGTTGTAATTCTATTCATCTTGAGGTTAGCAATCACAGTGATGCCACGGATCACTTAGACAACAAAACAGATACATACGGTTAGAGTTGTAATTCTATTCATCTTGAGGTTAGCAATCACAGTGATTCCACGGATCACTTAGACAACAAAACAGATACATAAGGTTAGAGTTGTAATTCTATTCATCTTGAGGTTAGCAATCACATTGTCATAACTGAAGGTCATTATTGAAAGCCTCCTCGGCTTCCGTATTAGATATACGAGAAAGAAAAAGTTATCAGTTAAAGCCGTTCCTTGCATTTATTTTTATTTCTCTTTTTCTATTCTAGTACGACAAAATTCGATAAAATACCAGCTTATCTCCGGACTGTCATCCGTAAAAAAGATATAAATGGTGCATGAAAGCTCGTTTGACGCATGACACCGAAGGATTGCAGATCATCTAGTAAACCAGTTTAACGTGCGATATTGAATGATTCCAATAATATCTTGGTGATCTATATGTAAAATAGTATCTTAGCAATAAGCCGCACACGGTCTGGTGGTTCAGTAGTACGATCTCGCGCTTAATCTCTTTGAAGACTGTGGACAGGCACAGCTGACTCTGAGTTGTTTATCAGCTGTCATCGTGGTTAATATTAAAGCGGTTTATGTGGAGCAACATGGATCATCGACTTGATAACAGGTAAAATATACAGTCGTTTGTACATTTCCGTGTTTGGATTGCGCAATCCTTTATAAAATAGCGTTGATTGATCGATAAGTTTACATGTAATTGGACTTCAAAGCCAGATCCCTAAAATCTGGTGAAAATGTTACACATCGAACAAGTATATAAATTATCTTTAGCATCTGTCTTTTTTAAAATAATTTATTGAATTGACTCTAGTAATTGGGGTGTTTAACGACCCCAAGTTGGTGGAAACAAAATTGTATTGGAAAGATGGAAAGCTTTTCCCAATTAATTTATGATATATAGGAATATGAGACCGATATAGTTGTTAAAATAAATAAGGTTTTCTCCAAAGTTCAACATTTACATACGATTAATTTGTTGGCACCAGATCACTGATGCGATGAAGGGTGATGTTGTCGGTGAACAAGTATTGATGTCGTATTTCTACATGTCATAAATTCATTTTGAATAGCTTGAATACGGGAGCGGTATGGAGCTTTCCAGCTTTCTACTTTTAAGTTTGCGAGTACGGGATACGGGAGTGATGTAGAGCTTTAAAGGAGGTGTTCCGCTTTAGATAGAGTTTTTTTTCCTTCAGTTTTGCTCTCAGCTGCTCTAATGTCTCGCGCCAAGCGGGCCGGTATATTGTGACGTAATGTTCAGGTATTCCCCAACTCTTTGTCAGCCTGGCGAGGCTGTCTAATGGGAATTTTTGGTACTTATTCTCATACAATTACCACAAAAAATTTCATGAAGGTCCAAACTATTTACGAAACAATAATCAGTTCTGTAATCAGTAACGTATAAGAAGATATTTGTTTTCGTCATTTAGAAAGTGATCGTACAACAGTATTTTCGTTATTTTTGGATTACACTATTTAGCGCTAGAATCTGTGCCATAAAACTGCCAACTCTCTGCAAAACGTTCCGGGAACAATACGTAAATAGTTAACTGCAAAAAACTTATTGGTACAAGCATAATCACTTGAGAAAGCAAGCGTTACAACTTGTTAAGGACCATCTCCTGTATAAATAAAGAACACGTTTAACCTGCAAAACTTTGAACAGCTACATTATCGCCAAAATGGGAAATGAATACATCCATATTGTAGCGACGTAACATCGAAGAATATCTTTAATCCTGTCAACCAGGAATTTTCCGTTTTTGGCCCAACAGGCTATCATATAAGACAAGTTTTACATTATAAGTATTCCGTTCATAGTTACAACTTTTATCTTTCTGATGCCGTCAGACGAAATGTTCTTATGTAGAAGTTAAATATATGTGTAACAATTCATTTTTTTTGCTCTACTGGATCGTCACAATATTCAACTACTGATCAAGTGGTGTGTGTGTGTGAAATTCTATTCACGAATTATAACAACATGCATATGCGATTATTTGCGTTAGCGATTCGCTGTCTTTATATCACGTCACTATTGCAGTTTAAAGTCCAAAATCAATAGGGGGGAAAAACAGAAAAAATGAAAAGAAAAAATATAGTTAAAAATGATTTGGAGTTTCGAACCTAAAGTTGGCGTTTATTTGTTCCGTAGTTCGACACTATAACCATTCGGCCAAACAGCTGTTAAAATTTTCATGTAGAGGAATCATGTGCCGAATGGCGGTGAAATACACCCTTACAGAACATTCCAAGCGTTTTGACATATTTCAATATTATGAAAATATGACACCTTTAACCGAAACGATTTTTCAGTATCATTTAGGATTAATCCGACCGAATTTGAATATCTAAGACTCGTTCTGGTTAAAGGTGTCGTATTTTACATATGAAGGGAATTCTCTCCAAGAATATCACCAAAAATTGCAAAAAAACCACAAATGCCTATTTTCTAATACTCATAACATATTTTTGGCAAATCTCTTGTCGGTGAAAATTCAGAATACGAAAATTCAGTATTTGCTGTCTCAAGCCGATAAATTTTGAAGTAAACACGAGGAGGTTATCTTTTCGGTTTATAAACCCAACACACTAAGAAAAAAATCAAAGTCAAGCCGAACACCTTTTTCTACTTTCAATTTTGCAAGAAGGCTGAATTGTCAAGGGTTACACGGGCAGCTGTCGGTAGAGAACGTTTAACACTCTATATTGATATCCCTTATTTTATCCCTTATTTATCCCTTGACAGAACTACATGTAGGTAAAAGCTCACAAATTATAAGTATAGAATTATACATGAAATTCGAATAACGTAAGCAAACGCATCTACATGGTGTTATGCTAAGTTAATGTGGGAGACAGGTGAGAGGGGGAGTGTCTTCCTACGCCACTGGTTGTTGCTGTTACGTTTGTGAAACCGAAAATGTATTTGATTCGTCTCGCACAAAATTCTGTGTCTCAGAACAGCATTCACAGACTTTTTGCAGGTTTGAACTTTTCGTATACAATCCATGACATTTCCAACCAGTTCGTAGAATATCATTTTGATTGAAGGTGTCGTTTTTTGACGGAGCCGTAAAAGGGACATGGAATTTTTTTTTTAGCCTCTATTAAGTCGTTATAACGACGTAATTGGCCAATGAAATTGGAGCATTAAGTCATTATAACGACTTCATTGACCAATGAAATTGGACTTCTGCCGCTTTTATTTCGTTAGCTGACAACTCCCCGGTGAAACAGCGTTTAGATATGCACTATCAAGGGCAGATCTACTGGGGGTGGGGGTCAGGGGGTCCCCCCCCCCATTAAACCTGTAAAAAAATTGAGAGAGATCAGCGAACACTATGGAGCCGTAAAAGGGACATGGAATTTTTTTTTTTAGCCTCTTATGTCGTTATAACGACTTAATTGACCAATGAAATTGGATCATTAAGTCGTTATAACGACTTATTAAGTCGTTATAACGACTTAATTGACCAATGAAATTGGAGCAGTAAGTCGTTATACCAATGAAATTGGAGTATTAAGTCGTTATAACGACTTATTAAGTCGTTATAACGACTTACTTGACCAATGAAATTGCAGCATTAAGTCGTTATAACGACTTATTAAGTCGTTATAACGACTTAATGCTCCAATTTCATTGGTGAATTAAACGACATAATAAGTCGTTATAGCGACTTAATAAGTCGTTATAACGACATCATAGAGGCTAAAAAAAAATTCCACGCTTTTGTGATACATTGAAAAATCTGTAGTGAAATTTATATGATAAAGCTAAGCACGACCATGCTCAATTTCAGACCTCTGTAGACCCTGCTACACGTCACTTTTGACTGTGAGCATTGTAGTGTAAATCTTCAGGTTTTCTGTATTTCATAGGGTTTATGGTGCATATTTGGCCTTCATATACTCGGGTCCGCCAGCTTGAAAGCCAACTTTTACGAAATGGTCAAAGGAATGTCAAACAACTTCTTTGATGTATAACAATGTTGATAGTCGTGTTTTCTGAAAGGTTTCATGGATTGAGATAAACTTTATTTGTGATAAACCTACCATTTTTAACAATCCAAAGTGTTCCAATAAAAAGTAGATGCAACATGCATTTATTTGATTTTATGCTCTCTGATGGCGGTTTGATCAGCGGTAACCTATGACAGAATACACTTCCAAAATAACTGAACCTTTTTCCATAAAAATACTTTTGGATATATGGGAATGAACATTTAGGAAACATTTCCGCATTTTCTAACTTGAGCTTTTCTCAATGAGACTGATAACATCGAGGACTACGACGATAAATGGATAAGCTGAATTCTCTCAATTCATAAGTGTACACTGAAAATCTTTCGATAACCAGACATAAAATTTTTCGTATAGCTGCCAAGGTCCTCAAACCTTATCTTACCTTACCTTGGACAGTATGTCTCCTGTCAAATATACCCGCTCCTCATACTTAAATTCTAATAACATATCTACCTAGTTCTTGGTTTAGTAAAAACATAGGTACCTATTCTTGGCTTAGTAAAAGCATATGTACCTATTCTTGGCTAAGTAACAACACATCTATCTTGGCTTAGTTTTAACAGATATATCTGTTCTTGGCTTATTAAAAGAGATGTATCTATTCTTGGCTTAGTTTTAACAAATATATCTATTGTTGGCTTAGTAACAACAATCTTGACTTAGTAATAACAGATATATCTGTTCTTGGCTTAGCAACAACAGATGCACCTATTTTTGGATAGTAATAACATATGTACATCTTCCTGGTTTAGTTTTTACGAAGGACCTATGAAGGAGATATATTTGAAGATGTGGAAAAATAGAAAGATATTTTTTGCCATATAGAAAGTGATCGTGTAACAGTATTTTCGTTATTTTGGGATTACACTATCTTAGTATAGCACAGATGTGCTGTATTTTCGTCATTTTGAGATTATAGCACAGTGCTATACGAAGCACATCTGTGCTATACTAAGATAGTGTAATCTCAAATTAACGAAAAATACTGTTTAATCTGTCCTATACTAAGCCAGTGTAATCCCAAAATATCAAGACTACCGGTTTGCTACCTCCTATTTTTGTTGGAGGCTCGTTGGCCGAGTGGTTTAGAATGCTGACATACAATGCTGGTGATTAGGTGCCTTACTCTGGGGGTCGCTGGGACTCGACCCATTTTCAGTACTAAATGTGTGCTAATTTTGGGAGTGTAATCCCAAAATAACGAAAATACTGTTGAAAAATACAAACGCATTATCCTCAGCCGTTGACCTCGACCATGTGCGGAAGAAAAATCAAAGGTGCATATTCAGGACAATCAGGATATGAGTTGACAATGACGTGTTCACATGAGAACAAAATGGATGTGAGAAGTGAAGAGTTTAGTGTGCAATGATTCGAATCCGTCCTCATGCATACAAATGAAACAACAGTTGTTCCTACTATTCCATCTTTTCACCACTTGCACGCTGAGGATACTTCTTTCTGCCTGGCTGGTTTGGGCGTCTTTGAACTGTTGGTGAACTCGCTCAGGGTCCCATGTATATTGTGACACTATCGTGCAGCGTTTGAAATGGGCTATACCAGATTCGGGGAACAATATCTATTGAAGATGCATCAGTTTTGTAAATAGTGGCATTGAGTGTTTGACTCTTTGTTTCCCTGTATAATAATCTCTGATCCTGCCAACTGACAACGAGGGAAGGTAGTGACCCTATCGAATAACGGACTAATTCAGTTCAATTTATACTCGATAATACCTTCAGAATACTTTTTCTACTAGAATGTCGAGTTTCATAAAACCGACCATTCAAACTGGCTGTCATCATATGAGTGAAATAACCTTGAGTGTGACATTAAACCAAACTTTACCCCTAGACACAACTGTTCCTATCAATAACCTTCGGATGATAGTCACACCTGGCGTTCATTCATCTCCTTGTGCTTTTACCCGTACCGTATAAAAGTTCATTTTGATGCTCCTTACCTGTTATTTTCGGGAAGCTAATTCCTTCTTGTCCACGCTTGTCGCTTTTATTAAATTTTCCGGCGGGGGTGATCAGCTGTGCTAGAGCCGTTTTCACATCGACCCCGACTTGCCCCATGTTACGGCAGACGCCATTTTGTATAACTGCGCATGCGTAGTGGGCCAAATACACGCAAGATGGCGTCTACCGCAACATGGGGCAAGTCGGGGTCGATGTGAAAACGGCTCTTGCACAGCTGATCACCCCCGCCGGAAAATTTAATAAAAACGACAAGCGTGGACAAGAAGGAATTAGCTTCCCGAAAATAACAGGTAAGGAGCATCAAAACGAACTTTTATACGGTACGGGTAAAAGCACAAGGAGATGAATGAACGCCAGGTGTGACTATCATCCGAAGGTTATTGATAGGAACAGTTGTGGCTAACTTTACCCCCTACCTCTCTAATGTTGGAAGCGAGCAGACTTGCGCGAGTCTGCTTGCTCGAGATGAAGTAACGTGACATTCAGTTCGTTTTTGTTCGCATTTTGGTTTCGAAACACGTTTATTTCAGAGTAACATCACATCCATAACACATACACAACATTTCTCTTGTATAACTCGTGACGGCAAATACGCGGTTCAACGGTCATTGCATGCCGACAGTTACGAAGAATTCTCCCCCCCCCTCCAGTTGATCCAGAAAAGGTTCAAAATTTTAGGGGCCATTCAAAACTAACCTTTTTGTAAGTGTGAGGGGCGGAGCATGGGATATCCTCAATTCGGTGAAAACAATTTGTATCGAGTAGGAAACCATTTCGTGTGTTCGCCAATAGTTTTTGTCGTGCTCATAACAATATCTGAGTGCGTCGGCAGCAAGTAAACACAACTGCACTCAGCCATATCCACAAGGGAATGTGCCAACCATCACGATACTCTATTCATCATGTACTAAGGAAAACACAATAGATGACTAGCCTACATGCAGGGAACCTTGTTAAACCTGGAAAAGCTATCCAACAAGTTGCATAGCACACGGTGTTCCCGGTTTGAAGATTCTTACATGACGAACCTCCCAGAATCTTAAGTTCAAATTAGTTCCGTTCTACACACTAAAAACTGAAGATTCTTGTATGAGACTATCGTTAAATTTCCACCAGAATTAAATAAGTGATTTTGTGAAAGCATGGGAAACATGTACATTAATATGATTTTTTTTTATATTGTGACGGAAAAGCTCGATACAGAATTGTGATGAATTCAAACTCGTTGATAACATTGTAAGAAATACACCGTTAAATGTACGGATAACATGGATGTAGAAGATCAGTAGTATAGAAAGCGTGAATTCTGTCGTAAAAATGAGGGTGTGGAGTGAGGGTGTGGATCACCTGGAGCTGACCTCAGTATGACGTCATGGGTGGTGTCACGTCAGGATCAAAGATCACTTCCGGGTCAAAGGTCACATCCGGTTCAAAGGTCGTATCCGGTCACGTGACGGCCCAGCAAGAGTGGTCTGCCCCTAAATAACCTAAATAACCGTAAACTTTAGTTATTTCAATGTTAGTCCAAATGGGCAACCCACTCATAGACATTTGCGGTTGGGGTGTGGCACTTTGTTTTCTCTGTCTGGCGATGGGAGGGGTCTCGAGGCCATCGGTTGACATTTGCTGAAAAGTTCAGGTCTGGGGTGGACATGTTAGGTCCATTCCGGCGCAGTGGACATTGGCCTGGCACCTTGGGCAACCCACTCATGGACATTCGCGGTATTGGGGTGTGGCGCCTTGTTTTCTCTGCCTCGAGCTGTAGAACACGATGGAAGGGATCTCGTGGCCATGGGTTGAATTTCGTTGAAAAGTTATCGTGCGCATGCCTAGTGCATGGGCAGGCCTGATGTGGACGTTTTGGGGTCGCGGTGGAACAGTATTGGGCCGATTGTGTCGTATCAGCTATCAAAGTGAAGCAAACAAGGGGGACTATCCGACTGTTTGAGTGTGGAGTAAAAGTAGCGCAATTTTGCGCATGAGCATTGGAATGGACGTTTTCGGGTCGAGGAGTCGTGGGGTATCCATGTGGAGGACACCTCCAAGCCAATAAAGTCATGGGTGGGTGCACGTAAATCTTTCCCTGGAAAAGTTCGAAACAGGGACTAAAATAAAATACTCTTAAAATAACCCTATCAACCAGGTCTAGAGCGGATCGTGGCCGATCGAGATGAGAGAGAGAGAGTTGGTGCATTTTTCATAAAAAAGGAATACGAACTTTACACCTGGTGAGTCGTAGAAATGGGACATATTTGTTGAGATTGTGTAGTCTCTCAATTTCGGGAAAAAGTCAAATCTGGGGATTTCACCAAATGAGTCGCCTGGACACAGCCTACCTGCTAGAGTTACCTCAGCGTGCAGCGTGTGTGAGGAGGAGGAGGAGGAGGAGGAAGATTGATCATATAAATTCGTTTGTATAGTATTAGCCTCAGGCCATACCTAAACATGAATCGTGTCCTATTGAAGCTCTTATCAGGTAAAACCAAACTGGTGGTGATCCGTGAGCGCATGCGCAATGAGTAGTAAAGAAAGGGGAGTGTCGGAAGTGCTGACTATACCCCCAGGCACTTCACGGTTCAATACTTGCAGCGAGAGGAGAGGAATCCCATGCAAAGCCTTAACACCTATTTTAACGCGTTAACGCCTATCTTAACGCCTTAAGGCTTTATCTTAACGCCCTAGAAATAACGCCTTGACGTCATGATGCTGACAGATGAAAGAAAGAAAGATCAACCCGTTCATAAATTTTGATATATTTTATTCTCCCCAATGTTACATCATACCCACGCTGGAAGAGCCGCTATGGATGTGTTTACAATTCAAGTATGCTAGTCCAATCAGTAGCGGCCATCTGTCATATACGTTCTTGCCCTTTAGGTATATTCTCGGCTGCTCTTGCCCAATCAGAAGCCGTCATTTTAGAAAGTTCAATCTTCGGTCATGTTCGCTCTGATCCGTTTGTTCTAATCGTCGTCGGGTAGGCTGGATACTATAACGGCAATATGTTCCGAAACAGCTGTTTGCGCAGTTTGATCGCATTTTGCAGGCACTCGGTGGGTGATAGCCCCATATCCTCTTTCAGGTGACGCTTAGTCTTCATAATGAGCCTGTACGTGGGGGCTACTTTCATTTCAAGCGGTAACAGGGTATATTGTTCATAGCTTGCCATGTCTGCTTTTCTGATGCAGGGCCGCATTTGGATTTACGCCTGTTGCACGTTACCCTGTCCGGCGTCCTCGATCGCCGCAGTGTGAGTATTAATAGCTGCTGTCAAAATGCGATCCCAAAAGGCAAGTTCATCCTCACTTCCCTGGGAAGTAGCCTGACCATCTGAGGTCAAGCTGTCTATATCAGCGGATATACTCTCACCAGTCTCTGTTTTGGAATCTCAGTTGACGGAATCTCAGAATCAGCTGGCACATTCTCAGCATCTGCATCGGCTTATTGTGCCTCGATGTCTTCAATCTCACGCTTATTCTTCTGGTGTCGCATCATATCGCAATGTCTGGTGAATATGCGTTCGCACTGTTGACGGTTGAACGTTGATTTTGCACGTTTTTGGGATACGCTTGCTTTTATGAACAGTAACGCCCGCCAACGCCCTGGTGAAATAGCTCAGAAGCTCTGATTTTTCTAGATATTCCATGGAATTGATTCATCGAAATACAGTGACGCCCGGCAACGTCCGTCGTTACGTCATAACGCCCGTCTCAACGCCTAAGCACTCTATCTTAACGCCGTAACGCCCTTCGCAACGCCTTAACGCCCGTCTCAACGCCATAACTCCCTATTTTAACGACTTAACGACCTATCTTAACGCCTTAACGACTTATCTTAACGCCTTAATGTCCAAGTTTAATGCCTTACCGCTTGTGTGGTACACTCGTACCCTGGTGTACCCTATACCATACGGGCTATATGGTACAGGGTGTAGCACACATTCGTTAAGGCGTTAAGCTAGGACGTTAAGACGTTAAGATAGGGCGTTATGACGTTGACAATTAGTGCCAATTCCATGGAATATCTAGAAAAATCAGAGCTTCTGGGCTATTTCACCAGGACGTTGAAGCGTTAAGCTGGACGTTTGCGGGCGTTACTCTCCATAAAAGTAAGCGTATCCCAAAAACGTGCACGGTCGACGTTCAACCTTATACTTGCCCTGAGTTCGAACGCATGTTCACCAGACATGAAGCGACACCAGACGAATATACGTGGGATTGAAGACACCGAGGCACAAGAAGCCGATGCAGATGCTGAGAATATGCCAGCTGATTCTGAGAGTCCGCCGACTGATACCGAAACAGAGACTGCTGAGAGTCTATCTACTGACATAGATAGCTTGACCTCAGATGGTCAGGCTACGTCCCAGGGAAGTGAGGATGAACATACGTTTTGGGATCGTATTGTGACAGCAGCCAATAATACTCACGCTGCAGCGATCGAGGACGCCGGACAGGATTAATTACAACAAGCGTACATCCAGGTGCGCCTCTTCATCAGGAGAACAGCCATGGCGATCTATGAACAGTATACCCTGCTCTCGCACAGGTCCATCGTGAAGACTAAGCCCCACCTGGAAGAGGATACAGAGCTACCACCCACCGAGGCCCTGCAAAATGAGATCAAAATACGCAAACAGCTGTACCGGGACATATTGTCGTTACAGTATCCTGGCCTGTCCGACGACGATTAGAACAAACGGATCAGGGCGAAAACGATCGAAGATTGAACTTTCTGAATTGGCGGCTTCTGACTGGACAACAGCAGCCGAAAATACATTTAACAGGCAAGAACGTATGTGACAGATGCAGCCCCAAATTGCAACTTCTGATCCGACAAGAGCATATTTGAATTGTAAACACACCCATAGCGGCTCTCCCAGCGTGGGTATGATGTAACATTGAGGAGAATAAACGTGTGAACGAGTTGATTTTTCTTTATTTCAACTGTCAGCATCATGGCGTTATGTCAGCATCAAGGTGTTATGCTAGGGCTTTATGGCGTTAAGATAAGGGTGCACTCCACACGTGCCACGGTTTTGGTTAGGCATATATGTTACGATTAGTGACCTGTATGTCCTATTATTGTCAATGTGAATGTCAAAGTGATTAATCCTCAATACGGATCACACCAGCACTCTGATCTAAAGTGAATGAGAGCGTATTATTCTGGTCTTGTCCCTTTTATCTCGAAGTTTGTACTCCCATCCCCCCAATCTTTTGGAAAAGTCGGAATGAAAAATTATTGACAATTTGGGTCGAATTTCAGCTATTTTTGTGTTTATTTTGCTCCTCATGCCTCATTCGAAAGCTGGTCATCACTTCCGATCTTTGTACATGGGTCTGATTGTCACGGTCAATGCAATAGGCTATGATATGCTTATTGAGCTCGTAAACTCTTTTTTCAGCAAAAGTCGCAAAACCAAAGATGGGGTAGGGGGAAAGTGATTGACGGGATATCCGATAAAACTGCATAGTACAAGCAAGTGTCGGATACCAAGAAAATCGCAAAGACTCCCAGATTGTCATATCGTTGAAAACAGAAATTATGAAAAAACACCCTAGCCTTAAGGGTGCACTCCACACGTGCCACGGTTTCGCAAAAAGTGGCCCCTCCCTAATTTTATAATAAGGAAGGAAGATTTTGACAGCATGGTAATTCTTCTTACTTTTCTACTAACTGTTATATATAGTATCACCCTGCTGGACGTAACCATTTCTCCAAACGAGGCTATAACAATTGCTTGTTGATCGCAACCACGCGCCACAACAGAGTTAATCGTGTCCGGAATTGAATATCTGGCGGGCCAAAATCCGCACTTTTTCGGGAAGCGAAAATAATGATTGCTTTATGGCAAAAATCTTTTTTCAAAAAACAAGTAGGTCGACCCCCTGTTTTTTTCGCCATTTTAAATTGTCCTTTGGACGAGAAACACTTTAACATACATAAAAAGAAAATCATTTCGTACGTTTTCTCTGGGTTGCGGGTAGAATTTGACACATTTTCATATATTTCATGGAGCTTTTCAGAAAAGTTGAAGAAGGTTTAAGGAGGATTGCTATTTCAATAGCTCACAAGTCTCCTGAAATAATGGCACGAATGTGCCCCATTTAGAAAATATATACTTTTACAGGGTTTTTGTTAAAGATTTTACATCTATTTATGGCTGAAGATCCGAACACATGCCCGTTTTTAGCCGCACGTCATTTAGGTGTGGAATGCACCCTAAAGCGTTAAGGCGTTAAGATAGTCGTTAAGGCGTTAAGATAGGCGATAAAGCGTTAAGATAGGCGATAAAGCGTTGCATGGGATTTTCATCTCTCGCTGCAAGTTTTGCTATGTATATAACCTTGAAGTGCCTGGGGCATATTCAGCACCTCCGAAACTGCTCTTTCGTATCACCACCAGTCTGGCTCTACCTGATAAGAACTTCTATAGGATAACACTCATGTTTGGACACAGACTGAGGCTAATGTTATACAAACGACTTTATATGAGCACTCACTCCACTCCAATCCTTCTTCTCCTCATCATCCTTCTCCACACATACGCTGAGGTAACTCTGCCAGGTAGCCCGAGTCCAAGCGACTCATTTGGTGAAATCCCCAGATTTGACCTTTTTTGTCAAAATTGAGCATTTCTACAACTTGCCAGGTGTAAAGTCCGTGTTCCGTTTTTTTCTGGGGAAATCATGAACCCATTATCTCCCATCTCTCAACAGGTCATGGTCCACTGGGGATCGATATTAGCCCCTTTTGACCTGATTGACAGATAAGGTGATTTTAGGGGTAAAATCCGTGTTTCCAGATTTTTTTTCAGAGAAAGTTTTACATGCATCCACCCCATGACTTGATCGGGCTGGAGGAGCGCTTCACATAGATACCCCACACGACCCAATACGTATGGGTCCACTTCGACCCTGAAACGTCCATTCCAATGCCCTTTTCCCACAATTCTTACCATCTTTTAATCACACCCTTCCAGCCGGATGGTTTGATACCTCATACAACCCAATCGGATCAATATTGGTCCACCGCGACGTTCACCTCAGGCCTGCCTATGCACTATGCATGCGCACAATAACTTTTCAGCGAAAGTCAACCCATGGCCTCGAGACCCCACCCATCGTGTTCTACAGCGCGAGACAGAGAAAACAAGGTGCCACACCCGATACCGCAAATGTTTATGAGTGGGTTGCCCATTGGGACTAACATTGAAATAACTGAAGCGTACCTGCTTATTTAGGGGCAGATCACTTTTGCTGGGCCGCCACGTGACCAAAAGTGACCTTTGACCCGGATGTAACCACGTGCCAGCGCCACGTGACCTACACCCTCACTTCACATTCTCATTTTTACGACAGAATTTACGCTTTCTATATTACTGAGGCCTACAGATTCGCAACAGAACAGTTATCCTGTAGATCTCCAAAAGTTTAATTTCGCGACTTGTTCAATCCGATGTGTCCTATGTGGCCATAATAAACTTTTCACCGCAGATCCGGCGAGAAGAGAACAACAGAGCTGAAACTTTCCGACTTTTCCGCGAATCTTATTGCTGTCATTTTCCTATCATTTCCATCCTAGTATGTGCACAGGATCATGAGTCATGTTTTCGGTCTTTGCTGTCCATAGTTTCGAATTGTTCTTTTCTACAATGGCATGAAAGTAATTTATTTTACCCAAACTAATTAATCTCTCTCATATTAACCCAACCAGGCCTGCCCCCCCCACCAAACTTTCTGTACTATCTCCGGAACGGCTAAAAATTTAGGGCTGACACATGTATTTTTCTAGAATATGTGAAAAATAAGCAATTAATGTTCGAGTACCTCAGGATCATACTCATTCCCTCCGAGAAGCATGGTAGTTTCGTATTAAAGCCAGCTTCAAAGACTGGTATTTGCAGTTTACGAACTGAACTTTGTGTGACTCTACTGTGCATGAGGATGATACATGTCGAGATAAGATGACAGTTCAATGCAGTTACTGGACTCCCGATAGCTTTATCTATTACCTAATATGACCTACTAACTAACATACGTAAGGTACAAAAACTGCTGAGAAAATAACCATATGACATCAGGATAAATCCTCTAAGACAGACCAAACTTTCGATTTCCCTTAAGAAAAGGGGTCATAGTATACTTACATCTAATTGTGTTGTATTATACATGGACTTACATGTAATTATGTTATAGTATACTTACACTTAATTGTGTACACTCAGTAAGATACACCCATTGATTATATGCGGTCAAGCTTGACTAAACCGACAACTGGATCAATCTAAAACCGTACATGGAACTCCTGGCATATTTGGGACATGACTATTGTTGGTACAAGACATATACATATACAATAGGAACATCGCAACGATGTTTATTGTCAGTTTCGCAGTATTGTTGGTTCGCATTTGTGCCTGTATGTATACTGGTGTGATGGATAAGAATGTCCTGGTGATTGTGTCCTAGGTGGGTTAGTAGAGAGCCGGACAATCTCAGTCATCCGACATTCTTAGCCTCCACATCACCGGCTATACGTCGGCGACATCGGACATTCTTAGCCTCCACATCACCGGCTATACGTCGGCGACATCGGGAATATATAAATTTAATTCGCGCTGTTAATTTTTTGTAAAAGTCTCTTTATTTTGAGATTGTTGTATTTATGAACTTTGAATTTTTTCTTTAAACAAGAAGTCTTTTACTTGTATCTGGGCAATACAGTTTTTTTTTTTTTAATTTATTTTTGGAGATAACTCAAGACTGTCAACGGATATATGTTAATAATCGATGTACAACTCATTTCAAAATAAAGAAGCTGTGTTTGACTGGCATAAGTTTACCTTTTACTCGATAAATTTGATAAAAAAAATCGTCAGTCAGTCTGAATATATATCACATTCCGTTGATGTTAAGTTATTCGTCTATTTATACCAGGAGGCAGATCAAACTTGAAAAAAAAGCCTTTCAATTATGATTTCTTATTTACTCTCTTTGGAATGTACAGACAATTCTGACAGGGGAGAAAGGTATTTCTATTAGTTTTTAAGGTTAAAGTAAGAAAACCGCTATGCAAACTTTGTATGATCAAATCATACAGTTTGCTCAGCGGTTTTTAAGTTCATACCCCAATGAACGTAACAAAAATCACAGTCAACCCCTTTTTACGTTACTTAAATGACTCCAGCGTGATACGCTTCAAACTCACACAGTTTCAGCTCTCAACTTGTTTCTGTGTTCTGTGTTCCCACTTCGAACTAGATATATTCAATGGTCAGTGTTCAAAGAACTAATAAGTAGCTACGTGACGTCACTGATTTCGAATCCATTTCAATTTCAAAATGTCTCATAGAAGAGCGTTAAAAATTGAGCCGAACCAACCATCATATTGGGGGGAATGACATAGGTACTTGTGGAAGATACCACCCCACACACACTCACACCACCCCACACACACTCACACCACCCCACACACACTCAGTGTGTAAATTCTGATTGGCTCGTCTCTCCTTCTTAGGCGATTTACACCTCGAATTTTGAATACTGAAGGAGGAGAGATACATCGAGACAAGCTCCAAGTGGGAACATCGAAATCGGCTCGGTGTATTGAAGATGCCTCAGGTCAGATGTGCTTAACCCACCTACACGTACTTGATGCCCACGGTATCGCTTAACGATTACTAGAAAATAACTAGTCCGATTCACTTCATACCACTATCCAGCAGGACAACGGGGTAGACCTTCTGGTGATGAAGTAAAAAAAAGATGTTGAATTGAGCACTAAGAGTTAAATCGATTCTTCATTGCAAGAAATGCAATGAGGAAGAAAACTGTATGGTTTAAACAGCTTAAATTTGAATCGAGTAATGAGTTATCATGCGTTATTTCTCATTATGCATCATAACGAGATTCTTAATCCATTATACTGACTTATACTAAACTATTATAACGAGTGAGTGATTGAGTGAACAATAACGATGTAACGTTGCCATTATAACGAGTGAGTGATTGAGTGAACAATAACGATGTAACGTTGCCATTATAACGAGTGAGTGATTGAGTGAACAATAACGATGTAACGTTACCATTATAACGAGTGAGTGATTGAGTGAACAATAAGGATGTAACGTTGCCATTATAACGAGTGAGTGATTGAGTGAACAATAACGATGTAACGTTACCATTATAACGAGTGAGTGATTGAGTGAACAATAACGATGTAACGTTGCCATTATAACGAGTGAGTGATTGAGTGAACAATAAGGATGTAACGTTACCATTATAACGAGTGATTGAGTGAACAATAACGATGTAACGTTGCCATTATAACGAGTGAGTGATTGAGTGTACAATAACGATGTAACGTTGCCATTATAACGAGTGAGTGATTGAGTGAACAATAACGATGTAACGTTGCCATTATAACGAGTGAGTGATTGAGTGAACAATAACGATGTAACGTTACCATTATAACGAGTGAGTGATTGAGTGAACAATAAGGATGTAACGTTGCCATTATAACGAGTGAGTGATTGAGTGAACAATAACGATGTAACGTTACCATTATAACGAGTGAGTGATTGAGTGAACAATAACGATGTAACGTTGCCATTATAACGAGTGAGTGATTGAGTGAACAATAAGGATGTAACGTTACCATTATAACGAGTGATTGAGTGAACAATAACGATGTAACGTTGCCATTATAACGAGTGAGTGATTGAGTGTACAATAACGATGTAACGTTGCCATTATAACGAGTGAGTGATTGAGTGAACAATAACGATGTAACGTTACCATTATAACGAGTGAGTGATTGAGTGAACAATAACGATGTAACGTTGCCATTATAACGAGTGAGTGATTGAGTGAACAATAAGGATGTAACGTTGCCATTATAACGAGTGAGTGATTGAGTGAACAATAACGATGTAACGTTACCATTATAACGAGTGAGTGATTGAGTGAACAATAACGATGTAACGTTACCATTATAACGAGTGAGTGATTGAGTGAACAATAACGATGTAACGTTACCATTATAATGAGATATGTTAACCATTATAAGAATTCGTTCTGCCGGATTCAGTTATAACGGATTATTAATGTGCTATAACGTGATACTACCTCGTTATAAGGCCATTCAATGGTTGCAAAAAGGCCTCAATACTGTCACGATGAAGTTTCAAGGCCAAGCAGTCAAAACGGTGACAGGGTGATAGAAACGGCGGTACAGTGGACACAAACAAACAGAGACGGATAAATACATCGTTTAAATATAATGCAAAGCTGTTGAGATGAATAACGAGAAGAATCTCAAATCGTGAAATGTATTTTGACTTCGAAATAAAACTCTAATGCTGATAGAGCATATAAATTGGTTATAAATTGTGTGAACTAAGATACTTTGACAATCCTTGCCTGCATCTTAACTAGAAAGTTGAAACTCATCATTTCAACGTGGCCCTGCTGTAACGTGCCCCGGTCAGCCCTATTGCTTGATGCTTTCATATCGAGCTGTACATCAGACCGGGTGATGGAATCACACTATGCCAAACACAAACGACTTTTCTAATTCACGTGGTTTTTATCCAGGTAACCAGAATGTCACGGTGATATAAAAAACATAAGCATAATGGTAATTGATTCCTAAAGGACAAATGTACGAGGTAAAGTGCTATTTGATAATGGCAATGACCCACAGAGGCTAATATCTACACCGCTCCGTTATTGCCACATACACCTGTGATCTAATAATCCATTATAACATTACTAGCTTACCGCATGACTACGTTATAACGACTGATTAATCCATTATAACGGATTAAGTAATACGTTATTACGAATTATGTGATCCATTATAACGGATTACACACTCCATTACACATGTACGGCGCTATTACCCCTTAACGCCACCTCCTCCTCCTCCCTTTGTATGCGTACGTTTGTTTCACAAAACAACATACGAATCTGCTGACTTGCTGGTCAATGCACCTGCAACAGCTAATGTTTATATCCCAGTACATGTCTGTATCAAATACTACATTGAGCATGATGATGTAGATAATTAAGTTGTCCAAGTATGATTTCACTACGATGTTACATGTATATGTGAACGATATGCACAGTTTTAATTAGTATGTTCAAAGCATAACAAGAAACTAGCTTGTGCTTCAAGGTTATTGTACCTGCTCAGCTTTCCTTCATCAACATCAGAATTGATGAACGGCGATTGGCTACTGATTGGCGGATCTGATGCTTGTCAT
>JAVTVY010048053.1:0-23199 GCA_036873755.1 Hanleya hanleyi
ACATCAATGCAGTTGCAAACCACTCCCCTCCTGTAATGCAGGCAAAAACTATGAGCGGCGGACAGAGCAAGATAAACTGAACGTGCGTCAAAATCCATTGGGGACAAAATAAATATAAAATGAAATAGCCTAGCGAGGGTGTTTCCTGTAAGTTTCGACCTCAGAGATAATTTTATTCCTATTTTTAATCTGATTACATTACAGGTGCATAATTACATTTTTATTGACACATACTTCATCCGTCGGTGAACACGTCACATCACAGTATGAACGCAACTCTGTATGTAGTGCCAGTTATTTTCAAAAATATCTACATGTACATGTACAATTGTTTCACGCCTCCGCCATGAAAACTGTATATTTATGTCAATTATGGTCCCCCGTTATTTCAACCTAAAACTTAGGGTTCAAAATCCAACAACATTATAGTACGTGCTCTTGAATAATATATATAGAAATTGTATATGATATGCATGTAAAATAGAAAGATAACAATTGTAATCTGTCTATGTAGGGCAAAAGAAATAGAATTGTATGTCAGTTTTTTCGATCAACTCTTAGCCTCTGCGCTCCATAAATCGGCTTCAGCATCCACTGGCCCACTTGAGTCTTTCCATCCTCGCTCCATCAGTGGTGTTATCCATATTTCGTGAATCTCTGGGTATCGAAGAACACCTAGTTGTCCCTTGCAGCAACAAGCTTGTGGACCACACCGCGATTCTCCGGCTAAGGTAGCGTCACCTACAAAGATCGTTATAGGACAGAGCATTAATAGAAAGACAGAAAGGATTCTTACTAAATTTGATATCTATTCACGAAATCATCGCTTGGTTCACGTACTTTGGCCCAACTCCCAATTTCGTTTCTGCGCAATGAGATTAGAAGGACGGATTCTGTGTGAATTGTATGGATATACCTTACCAAATATATATCGCGTAGAATTACTATGTTTATATATACGGTAATTAAAATTTCCTTTACTTGACGTGTAAATGAGATAGCCCCTAGATCGTATTCGATCAACTGTGAGTTGTACTGGTGGATAAATTCTCCTATCTCTTAACATGGGTTCCTGGATTTTTTGCACCACAAGAACATAACCATGACCTTGTTGTGTCAGGAGTGCCACTAATCTTGGTCAGTATGTTCCCGTGTATGTTACGCGTAGAATATCGTGGAAACAATGGCGACCAAACTAGAAATGACATAATCTTTGATTGAAATTGTAGTTTGTGGGCCGCAAAAATCTCATACAGATTTCGCGGCCCATCAACTCAATGTTTTATCTAAATTTCACGGCACATTAGTTGGTTCATTCAAGATCTTCACAAGTGCTCTATTTTAGAATAAACAAACAACAACGAGAGAGCAAAGAGACATGTAAAAGTAAAATGAAAGAATAATCGTCTATGTACAAGTTCTTCGGTCTGTTATGTTCAGGTTATACCGGTAAATATGTGTTAAGTTCATTGCACCTGTAATCATGTGGATGATTCTCTTGTCTGTGTACCCCTTCGTACGCACAAAGCCGTCCAGAAAAAAAAACTGAGAGAACCATGCGCGTGGTCAGAATTTCTCGAAAGGGGATCATTTCCTAAGCTTACTTATTAGAGAGCCCAGTCCTGTGATGTCCAACATTGGAAAATAGCATATAGTTGGGCACTGAAAGGGAGTCCTTCGCGCCCAACCACCTCTCTAACGAAGCCCTTGAGAACTGGGCGGGTTCTCCCAGAAAGCTGTGCCTGTAACAGTGCATGGAGTGTGTATCGGACGGTAGGATGGCAGGCTACGTCCTACGAAGTCAAAGGCTCATATTCTGTATTAAACAACCAGCAATTCGATGACATCTCATGGGTAACGCGTCTGGTGTTAAGTATTCTGTTTCCGAACGGTCTCTTCCTGGCGTGATCAAAACGTTAAATCGCCTTAACCCTATCTGGCCTGGGATTTTTGGGACCTGTCCAGGCCTGAGGGGGGGGGGGACGAAATGCCCCCCCCCCCTCTAATTATTTTTCTTACCCCTTGAGCTAGGAAGCTGAATATTATCACACTATACCTTTGGGTGAAGCTCTAGCAGAAAATGTAAAAAAATCCAAGATGGCCGTTTTGATGACGTCACAGTGACGTAATTTTCAAAAACGGCATTTTTTTGTCGATTTTTCATTGCGGAAAAGCAGAAATTTGGAAGAAATAGGACAAAAACATCGCTTTTCTGGGACCCCACGTGGACGCCATCTTGGATTTACCCATGATCCTCTGCTCGGGGGGTTATGCAAATAGGCTCAAAATGACCCCAATACGATAAACTATAAAGTCACGGAGTTTCAGCTCTCCATTTTTTGTCTTTCCGGAAATTGCGCAGATAGGGTTAAATCTTTCGAACAGTATCCGTTAGAGGCATATACAAGTTGATCGACAGGTAACTATGATGTCATCAAACCAAAAGTGTTCTATTTTTCGTGAATGGTGACTGATAGGGGGTGTGGCGCTGCCATCGATGGGTACCTTAAATCGATCGCTTGTGTCGGAACTTTCCAGTGGCGTTATAATGGCGTCATGGAACCAATAATATTTTGCCATAACCAGTACGGGC
Organism: Hanleya hanleyi; assembly: GCA_036873755.1. Classification (NCBI taxonomy): domain Eukaryota; kingdom Metazoa; phylum Mollusca; class Polyplacophora; order Lepidopleurida; family Hanleyidae; genus Hanleya; species Hanleya hanleyi. Next base: position 2,594 of record JAVTVY010048053.1, read on the forward strand.
ATGAGAAAGGGACACAACTCTATTGATAAAGTATTATAAGTAATATACAGCGGGCCATGGCGGAGAGTATAGTGCAAACTCAAATATAGCGTAGTTGTGAAAAAAATACATTTATCGATTAAATATACGGCATCTCTGCATAATATACATTAACGTAATTTTTCTTTATAAAACCTACAAAATTTACATTATTCATTAACGTATACAGATATTTCAAACTTCAAACATAGGGCTTAGTTTGATAGGCCTGCTATTCCCGCTCAATCATCTCTCCATTCATCCAATCATTACTTCCACTTTATCTCCCTCTCTCCATTCATTCCCCCCTCTCTCTCTCTCTCTCTCTCTCTCCCCCTCTCTCTTGGATAGTTTCGAATTAAACGAAATTGGTGGTCAATATAATTGGTATATCAAAAAAAGCAATGAACCTTCGAAACATAACGTTCGTTAGACAAAGAGACATCAGCAGATATATCACAGTGTGGAGTGCTAAAGAACATACACCAAACACGAGCTGTTCATATCCGTAGAATAGCCAATTAAATAGGAAGTTTGAAGAGGTCGTACTATGGACCACGGAATATTTATACAGGTATGACATCACCAAATCGTATTCTGATGAGAAAATGTGTGATGTTCTTCCAAGGCAACACTTGTAGTGTTTGACTGGAGTGGGGAAAATGATAATATATAGCTGAATTATCATGTTGCAGTTTTGAAGCCCATTTAAATGAACTACTGAAACCATAAAATATTTATTGGTGATTATTTCACGGTTGATGTTCCCTTTAATAATATTATGATGATCCATTCAATTGGCATTTATATTTTCATTGAAATTTGTCGACCATTATATATTCATGAGTTAAACCTTTAATGTCCATTAAATAAGAACCGGTACATATTAGACACCAAATCTTCATAAAAACAAACTTATTAATGGCCATTAAATCTCACATAAGTCCATAAATCAGATTGAAATAGGGAAGTTATTTCTCAAAGTAACATATAAACAACCGTAAAGACTAACATGACAGACATTTGGCTGAAGATCTCCCCGAAGAAGAAACCAAATCCAAATCAATTTGAGAAAAGAAGAAAGAGTGGTTTAATTATCTCCTCAGAAATGACCTTTCACCTACTAGACACAATTCAACAGCTGGTCAAACGTTTGGGAATAGGGAAAACTACTTTATAAAACAGACAAACCGACGACAGCAGAACAATCAGACATGAGAACTCAAACAAGCAACAAAATAATGACCTTAGAACTAGTACATCCCTTAATCAAAACTGCAAGGAACTACAAGAAGTTCGGCACGCTAAAATAAAGTGTCATACGCGAATGCACTTGGGTTCGCTGGTAATACTCGGCGAGAGTAGAGTTCTCTGCAGCAGCAACAACAACTGCAACAACAACAACGTAATTTATACAGAACCCCCCCCCCCCCCCAACGGAAGGCGAAAACAATCTCCCTGTGAAAACTACGACCGCAGGAACATTTTTGTGATGCTGATATTTCTGATCCATCATTGGTTAAAAAATAAGGGACTTGCAATCATCAAAGAGGTAGGAACACTGAGTTGCATATTTTTGTCGATTATCAGAATCATCAGCTGATTGATAAACGTAGTCGTAAAGAACTCAAATCTAACTTGGATAAAATGGAAAGGCTGCCCCTATATATATTTTTTCAAGTACTGTAGTTTTTGTATATATTCAAATGACAAAACAGAAGTTGCAATACTTTAGAAAGAAGTTTATATGATCAGTGATCATTGGAATATTATGCCATACACGATATAACATGCTATACATTTGAGCGTTGAAATGTATTTTCCAACTAACACAGTTTTCTACCAGATTGGCCAGTTTTTTCATCTGAACAATTAGTAGAATCTCTCTCTTTCTCTCTCTCTCTCTCTCTCTCTCCTGGGCGATTTGGGGTGTATCGCAGGCTGGGCTAGAGCGCTGAAACTTATCACACAGTATCTTGGGTTCAAGCTCTACCGGGAAATGTAAAAAAAATCCAACATGCCCGCCATGATGACGTCACAGTGACGTCATCTTCTCGGAAGCCATTTTTCGGCCTTTTCGGGGTCGATTTTTCAAAATTTCCATTTTTCCGATTTTTTTCTCGAAAAAAATCAAATAAAATATAGAATAATTAGTTTTGCATAAATAAATACTTTCAAGGCCTTTTAGGCAAGGAAAATGTGAAGAAATGGAGCGAAAAGATTGAAAAACACGACTTTCGCGGATACCACATGGCCGCCATTTTAAATTTACCCATGATCCTCTATCCGGGGGTGTATGAAAATAGGCTCAAAATGACCCCAATAAGATAAGCTTTAAAGTCACCAAGTTTCAGCCTCCTCAGTTTTATCGTTTCGGGGCAGCAGAGAAAAGTTCACTAGGGGCAGGGGGCACTTTTCGCCCCCCACCCACCCCCCACAGGCCAGATAGGGATAATGTAACATTCAAGGTTATTTTCCTCATATGGTGATTCAGTTTGGATGGTGGATGAAGCCGGAGTTCCCGCAGAGAACCACCGCTCATCGGCAAGTAACTGGCAAACCTTCACACATGCCGGTGTGGAGGCTAAGATTGTCCGGTGGCCAAGAGTGTCCGGGTCCTATCACCTAACCCAGCTAGGACACTTTTGTCCACATTGGGGGCAAGTGTCCGTCCTTGGTTGCGATAGAGAAGGATATGAAAAGGGACACTGATTAATCACCAGGACATTCTTATCCATCACACCGGTTCAGCGGTGTGAGGCTAGCGATCACCAGTGAAACGCCTTAGTACCACTCGGTCACCGATGGTTCCGCACGATCGATAAATAAAATAAAAATATTCCCCAAATCATACTCGAAACCAAATTTCAACATATTCGCTTATTTTGCTTCTTGAACTTTTAGTCGCGTTCACTGATTAGCGTAAAGCGCCTCGACATTGACACTAAAGAAAACCACGATTGAAAGTCTGGATCTGCTCTGTTACAAGTAGGCGCGCTTTAACGTGGTCCGTTCATTGGCTGTTATTCGAGTGTTACTCTCCTAATCTGCGTGCATGGCTGGTACGGAGTATATAGACCTACGGAGGATGTGAATACGCAATCGCTGAAAGTTTCCTGTGATGCTAAATTAGGAAAGTATGTACTGGTATGTATAATAAAGTAGCGTAGACATTTTATGTAAAGGTAATCGATCTAATTTGTATTGGGCAATGGGGTGTTAAGAAACATTTGTGATGGGAAAACCAGAAGACGCGCTATGCGGTATCGCTTAAAGGATCGGCTATGAATCTTTTGTCGTTTTAAGTAACACTAGGCGCTTTCGTTCGAGAGTGCCTGTAGCAAACACACATTTACAGTTTAATGTTCCCACAAACTTATCAGTTTTCACAGCTGACCACAACTGTCCATCATTATAGTTACACTCTTAAAATGAAAGTGTTGTAGTTAACATTATAAATGTCTGAGAAGTGACATCATATAAAGTGTTATATTTGTAACTCTCAGAAAGTCTTGAAAACAAGTAGTAGTGTATAGAACACGGGAAGGGTAAGGTTTTCCAGGGAGGTAACTCTTGGTTCCCCTTTTTCCGCCAGGGGGTGCCACCAGTCCCGTATGACGTCACTTCCGGTCTGGGTGAATGGAGCGTGACCTTGCCGTATGACGTCACTTCCGGTCTGGGTGAATGGGGCGTGACCTGTGAACATGATAGGATATATACTGACCTGTCTGTGAGCAGCTATTTTATTTATTCGGGTACAAAGAGAATACAAAGATCTTTGATAGTGGATATGCATTTCCTTTGAAGCTGGAGATTGTATCGATGGTTCATGTGCTCTAGACATAATTCAATAATAGACAACAATGCGATATTCCTTTGCCATAGATATAATTCGATATAGACAAAGTGGTATTGCTTTGTGGCTGTCATATAACAACAATGCGTGTCGAGACAAATTGAAAAATCCCGATATACATGCTTATTACAGCAAATTACACACAACTGGCAAACGTTTTTCATGCGAACTGGCATCATCGCTGGTGCGAAGATAAGGACAATCACTGATGATTGATGCTTGTTATATACACAAGCAGATACTCGTTATCTAATACAGTCTGAGACACTGATATATTTTTTCTTTGAATTCCGTACTTCGACTATTGGTAACAACCGGTATAAGCTGGTGCATTTCGGCTTGGGTAATTGTTTCTTCAGGCCATCCATATCTTGCTAAAGGCTAATAGCGCGGATGTTGGGAAACAACTTTTGCTTTGTACATATACATGTAGGCGTAACAGCGTATACGTTTTTATACGTTGTTAAACCGAGACGAACGACAAGCGGTACAATGTATAGGCCTACTGCACAAATCACTGACGCTTACAATCTCAGTAAACTCAGATATAATATCACGAAATTTTATATCTGACATCAACGCTATATAGATTCCGTGCGAATCTGAAACTACATCTGTTAGCCAATAACTGGCTACAGCTGAGCGAAATAACCTTGAAAAGACGCGGCTTTTAGTTATACACAGGACCAACTGCGTGGACCAATATAGTAAACAGAAAAAAGAAACGGTATCCAAATAAGATATCATGTCCAGATATCGTGCGTGATAAACGTAAACTTGAAAGCATTTTCTCCCGCCGGAAAATCTTTTTTGTCAGGCGGTAGAAAATATCAAAAGACCGACCGACGACTTTTTGTCCTTTCCGTGAACCAACCAACCAACATTGGCTTCTTATGAAATCTCGTGAAAATTCGGCAAAACGTTCGCACGAATCTTTCAAAGCGTCACATCTACTCTTGGTTTACCTAGATTGTGATCGAGAGCGAATATGGCCGAAGATGGGACTTTCTCAAACGCCGGCTTCTGATTGAACAAGAGCAGCCGAGATTACATCTAACGGGCCAGAACGAATATGACAGATACAGCGCCAAATGGCGGCCTCTGATTGGACAAGAGTCTTCTTGAATTGTAAACATACTCAACGCGGCTCCCCCAGCGTGGGTATGATGTAACATTGGGGAGAATAAACTATATGAAAACTTGTTGTTGTTGTTCTCTCGTCTGTCATCCTTGTTGTTGTTGTTGTTTTTCTCTCATCTGTCTATATCTTGGCGTCAAGGCGTTATGCTAGGGCGTTAAGGCGTAACGACGGACGTTGACGCGCGTCACTGCATTTCCAATGAATTAGTGACAATTCCATTAAAATCAGAGCTTTTGGGCTAATTCACCAGGGCGTTGAAGCGTTGAGATTGACGTTGGCGGGCGTTGCTACAAGATGTCACCCCACACGACGCATTCGGACCAAGAATGGTCCATCTCTACCTCAAACACCCCTCCACGCACCCCCAAAATGACCACTTTCACTACTACTCGTACTGATTTCGAAAGAGTTCGAAATATTATCTGAAAATCACGTAAATCCTGCAAGCAGTGTCATTATTTACGGGCAGTGAAATTTCGGTATTGTCGTCAACCTGGAAGTAGCAAAAATCGGTCACCCCAATCGGCCTTGTTTCAGTCAAATTGGGACGTGTCGACACCGAGTTTTCGTTCAGTCTAGGTGATCAGTGGCCTATTGTGATTGAACACAGTATCCGGGAATTACTGGCCTGGTTTCAGTAAAGTAGATTTCTTTTGTTGAAATCATGCCATTTAACATGGCCAGGGATTGGGAAATTAATTACTTCCTTCTAACCAAAAGTTCAGGCGTGAAGAAAAACACCAACCTATCAATAAATAGTCTGGAGCAAAAACAGTTTTGTCTGCTCTCTCAAAGGAACAAAAGCTTTATCTACAACTCCCATAGAAATCAATTGGGAAATCCCTTAATTGTCAGATCGAGTAAACATGTTATCGACATGACGAATGTTCTCAGACTTTCACCCCCATAATGTATCATCTCAGGAATAGCCTTCTGTTCCAGGCCGTGAAGTTGCAGCAATGCCAAGGCTGTTGTTATCGCGAAAAATCACACCAAACGATGAAAACAATTGGCGCCATGCAATTGTCTATACGATACATTCGTTAGGCATCGTTAACCCTGTGTGGCCTGGGCGATTTGGGACCTGGTCGCCTCCCCCCACCCCATAAATATTGTTCTTCGCCCTTGAGATAGACCACACCATGTCATTGGGTCAAGCTCTAATCTAAGACGGTCGCCATGATGACGCCACAGTGACAGTGAGGCGTATTTTTGGACGATTTTCGGTCTGATTTTTCTATTTCTTGTGTTTGTGTTTCCTTCGCAACAGCTGCATGATAAATTAGTAGAAAAATGACCACTTTTCCTTCCAGAAAAGCAGAAATTTTTAAGGGAAATGACTGAACAATCACTTTTATGGTACACCAGATGGTCGCCATTTTTAAATCTACCCATGATCCTCTGCTCGGGGGGTATGCAAATAGACTCAAAATGACCCAGATATGATAAACTACAAAATCCTGGATCGTCACCTCCCATTTTTTGTCGTTCCGCAGATAGGATAGAAAGTTTGAAGGGGGAAGGGGGGGGGGGGACATAATCCCCCAGGCCTAGCAGGGTTAAGAAAGATTGCTCATGTTAATACTCGGTATGTGGAAATTAAAACAATTCTTGATGAACTAGAATTATGTAACATTAGAATAGACTAACTAGGTCACACTGATAATTCGTCAAAGCGCATGCACCAGAAAGCCATTGCACAGTCTCTACATACGAAAGACGAGATGCGATGTCGGCACGCTGGAGATCATGGTTGAGACTGATTATGTATATGTCATAGGCTGAGTATTTGAATTCCAGGATCATTTAATCATCCGTCATGTTGCATCACTCGATTTTGGTTTTGAATCTGCGCGAACACGACACATTCAATGTTACTGCGCATCCAAGTCACGTCATGTGTCAATCTCTCAGCAGGGTTAATCTCCAAGTATGCCTTGTCAAAAAACTCTGCATGATCTCATTTATTATGTAGCCCCGAACCCAAATGCCAGCTCACAAACGTATACTTATTTCATTTTACACTGCTAAAAATGCGTGTGACCTAATCAAGCGAACATTTGGTTGAGAATTAAGTATGGGTTCTTTTACTGTTGTTTATAATATGCTTAATATTAGGCCCAATTAGTGCTGCCAAATTCAGATATACGCTGCAGAACACATCTTGTAATCTCGTCAGTTAACTAAGGCGGTCTTCACGCATGTATTCATGTATCAGAATCGCCCTGCTCGGAGAATGGCACAAGATGGCTGACGTATGGCAAAGATGCACCTGAGGAATAAAGGAGCTGTATAGCTTGTATAGAAAATAGTGGTAGTGGACAATGTATTCTAGCCAGTCTTATCTAAGGTTACATCTTCTAGTTTATTTCTGCTATCACTTACAGATATTCTCTAGCCCACGTACAGAAGATTAAAAAGTTACAGACAAACATGATAACTTTAATAAAAAAAATAATAAAAAAAATGGAATATCTTTCTTTCTTTTGCCCTCTGTAGTTTCTTAATCTCGTGTTTTTTGTTGAGAAAATTACAATCGGAAAATCCAGGAGAATATGACAAGTACATTTCGATGAACACAAATGAACTGCCAATTTTGATTGAAACGGCGGATGTGTTTTACTATAATCCGAGGAAGTATTTATTCACATGCCAAACTATTGTCAGGTGGAGTTTAATCTTGGTGAACGGCTGTCGTTCCTTTACAGGTTATAAAAAATATTTCTCGTGAGGCTGTCATATGCACACGAAAAATTGGTTCTGAATTCCCCAGATAACGTACACACCGTATTGGAAGGACAGGAAAATAGGAACTTTTCACCTCAAATCAACATATCTCTGTCATGGAAATTAAAATCATTTCAATCATCCTAATTGTAAAGCAGCTGATAAATTTACGTTACGTGTCTATATGTTTCGTAATGAATCGTTCCAGGTACTCAAACATATATCAATAATATCGTCCGGTTTTAATGACTTGTTTTTATATTACCATGGACTATCCAGCAGTGCAATAGTATTTCAGGTACGCAGGGATCCACGGATGAATGGGGATCCCCCAGGCCTCATCCGACTAGAGTGGATTGGGATGTCCTACGGGCGAGAGGGGTCGGGGAATAAAGTTGATTTATGTTAGGGACATATAGAAGAAATACCAGGCAACCATGGATAAAGAGTTGTCTACATTCTCGAGAAAATATTTCAGTCTATTCCTTCGATTGGAAATACGTGTTATCGGTACCTTTTATAGAAATCAAATGGGGAATCACTTAAGTGTACGAGTAGTATATGTTCTACGACATGTTTTCACATAATTGTATCATCTCATCTCTAGTATTCTGCGTCTCTCGACAAAGATTTGCCTGGGCCCGTTTGCCCCGGTATACGAGTAAAGTGGCCTGGGCCTGGTTACCATGTTATATCATTACGGGGGATGGTGACCGACAACGATAATTTTAAACAATTGTACCACTTCACAACCCTGTTCTTCGAGACTCAAATTTAAGACCCAACCCCTTGCAGTTATTCTGGGTATTCAACAAAATGGTTTATATCAAGTTTTTCACATTTCAACTACAGCTCACGTGAAAATCCTCGCTCAAACGCGGCGGGTCGTTTGCTAGTGTACTCTCTAAATAAACTTGAGTGAACTGTTCCACTCAAGTTTGAGTGAAATGTTCTTGTTCACTCAAACTTGAGATACTTTTCACTCAACTTGAGTTACTTTTCACTCAACTTGAGTTAAAACCACTCAAGTTCACTCAAGTTTTGAGTGGGATGAATTTCCACTCTTACTCGAGTGAAATTTCACTCAACTTTTTTTAGAGAGTATGTAAGCATGGTAAGGGCCAGATGGGTCGGGTTCCACCAGGAGTATACGGATGATATGACCAGTACCTGCAGAACGAAACGCGAAGGTCATGCCATTTTCACAACGTCAAGGGTTTTTTTTTAGGCAAACCTTGGCCATCATGCCTGGCAGATCGCGTTCCGCCCACTTTCAGTGAAAACGAATCTGTTGTCACATGATAACAAGCAATCTGATTAGCCAATATACACAGAATGTTGCTTTCCTGATTGGCTGAACTTTACAGCGGCATTTTCCATGAAGACATTTCATCCCCATGTTTTCAAGGGGTATCTGTATAGAATAGAGATACTCCTGGTTTTAGCGAGGATGAGGTCAAGCGCTACCACCAACCTGTAAATAGTCTCGAGCACATGTATTTATCTTTATCCCGACTGGGAATAAGCTCTTTAGCGCCAGCTTTTATAGAAATCAAATGAGAAATCCTTCAAGTGTTAGATCGAGTAAACATGTTATTTTTGCGATGAGTGTGCTCACGCTTTCAATCACATAATTATACTTGTACCATCTCGGGAATAACTCTCTGTACAAATCCATGAAAATGTAACAATGCTGAGAATTGTTATCGCAAAAAAAAAAAAATATATGAAAAGCAATTGACGTCATACAATTGACTATATGAGCATTTGCTAGGCATCATCAGCAGATCTTTTGCATCAATTATCATAATTTTTAGTAGAGATTAAAAGTGGCCAATGTTTATTAGCGTTCTTACGTTGCCCAAATACATATTTGTGCACCAGTTCCGGCGTTCACGACCTTCTTATATTATCCTTATTACTTCCAGATATTCTTTAACTCATACGTGCAGATTTGAAAATCGAAATTATGCAGAAAAAATGATAACTTTAATCTAAAACAAAAGATATCTTACTTCATTTTCTCTCTGTGTATAGTATCTCAGACTTTTGTTCAGAAAATTACAATGTCAAAGACCATGAAGGAAAAGATGACAAGTACATTTCCCTGCCAATTTGGATCGAAATGGCGGATGTGTTTTTACCATAATCCGAGGAAATGTCAAAATATTTTCGGATGGATTCTAATCTGGATGAACTGCTGTCGTTCCTAGAGGGTGTAGAGGATGTTCCTTTCTCTTTATGAGGCTACAACATGGTGATTTGCCGGATTTTTCAAAACTGGCTAATCAACAAAAAACTGGCATCTGACACAACAGAATCATTTATGCTTATTACTGGTAATAACGGTCAACGGTTGGAGAGATTCAACGGTTGGAGAGTGCAAAATGCTCCTGGGGTTGAAGTTTATGCTTCTGGAATCCCACAAAATTCACACTTATTCACTTTCAACAAAAAGGAAACTTGTAACTGGCTAACAAATGAACCTCCGATAATATTCCCAACCCCGTCCTGGACATACGACTGGAAATGCACACATTGTCCTGCTCCCAGTTATATCGCTAATGTTATCTAAAAAAACTTGGTTTTATTACATATTCAACAAGAACTATATATAGTAAAATGGGGGAAAATTAGACGTCAGGAAGTTTGATTTATTGAGCATCAAGCAAGAAAAAAGTCAAATCTCCCTATGTATTCCGAGAGATTGGCTTTCAAGTGATACATACATTTGGCTGCCATATTTTTTTTAACGCGTACGGCGACCCGTTTTTTTCATTGATCATCAACGTGATGAATGAATACTGAAATTTGTAAACAAATTCAACGTCTAGAAATGAATGTCCTTTTCTTCCTTAATGCTTTGCAAAATGGCTCTCTCGTGTGGTTGTCAAGTATGCAAAAAAATGAAGATCGAAGAATTGGATCTAAGATCCCTGATAAATGTAAACATCCCATTTAGGACATGCAGAAAAATTTGAACTTTTCACCTCAAATCAATTGCAACATATCACTGCGATGGATTTTAAAATCACTTCGATCATCTTTATTGTGAAGCAAATGATACATTTATGTTGGAAGTTCACAGATTTTTTTAATAATCTCAGATTTCAGATTCAAAATTCAATACGCAGACTCCGTTCATGATTACCATACAGTATAAGTGTGCTATATGGACACCATGGAGATATTTATTTACGAGAACACGGCGCCTCCACTAGCAAAACAAGTAACACACCAATACCGATGGCTGGTTTCGAAATACGGGTGGTGGGTAGAGGCGGACATTTATTTGAAAAGGCAGATGTGAATTTCCACGTTAGGTTACATTCCGACAGTATTTTTGGGGACTGTACATTTCTGCATTATTTACCCCCAATGGGATTCTTTCAAATTTATACGTGAATTGAGTGAGTGACTATGATTTAACGTCGTCTTTTTCCAGCCATATCACGACGGTGCCTACATGTGCCAGAACATGAGAGTGTCCACAGTTCCTATTACCCTGAACACTGCTCAGCCCAGCCAGTACAGCACCCGATCACTCATCCAAGTATTGACCGAGCTCAACGTTGCTTAACTTCGGTGATCTGACGAGAACCGGTGTGCCCAACGTGATACGCTGTTCATTACGTGAATTGATGTGCATTTCGACGAAGAACGTAAGATACACAAGGTATTTTTGCGTGGGTTTACAGGTTGGTATTTCGTCGTGAAGATACATATTTTCAGTGAAAATATTTATCTTCAATTTACTCTAAAGGTGATAATGTAAATATATCCTAGACACAAACTTGAAGCGGAACTCGCATACTTCCACAAAACTTCCCTCGCTGGGATTTATTCTAAAGTTATAGATGTAAAATGGCGCAATTCCTTAGTACACTTTCAAACTGTCAAAACTTTTAGTGTTAAAACGTAAAATGTTATTCGATGCATTTTCCAGCTCTCAAGATTTGGATTCCCTGGAAGGTTTCGAAATGGACATGTATACAGATGAGCTCTGGTGCAGTTTTGACCATAATCAGACTTGCATACCCTCCTGGAATTTATCTGAATTTTTAGAAGTAAGTGTTTGTGTTACGGTGCATTCTTATGATACAGTGAGTGAGTGAGTGAGTGAGTAGGATTTAACGTCGTTTTCAACATTTTTTCAGTCATATCACGACGATGCCTACATGTGCCAGAACACGAGAGTGTCCACATTTCCTTTTATCCTGAACACTGATCAGCCCAGCCAGTACAGCTCTCTGTCACCCATCCAAGTAATGACTGAGCTCAACGTTGCTTTATCTTTTTATGATACATTTCAACATTTAGCATAAACCTGCATGTCTTCAACATGTCTTATATAGACCAACAGTATACCACTGTTGCATAAATAGGAGAGGCGTTGTAACTACTGCTAATGACACAATTGTAGCCATTACCACAATTGTGTCATTAACAGTTGTCAGATCGCCAAATAATGTCACAACTGCCCAGTCACTCAAAAAAAAAAAATAGTAGTGAGCATGTTGACGCTTATTGTCACAACTGGGAACCAGTAATTATTTGATGCAAAAATATATCACAATTGCGACATGAGATGGCGATCTGCTGATGACACAATTGTCGTATTATCAGTAGTTGCTACAATAGCGTAAGACAATCACTACCGTGACCAAGTTTTCGAAGATAGTAATTTAGCCGCCAGCCAGATTCGAGAACAACAAATTAGCCCGAGTCGTTCTAAGGTTTGACCTCACTCTAATTGCAACAGGTTTCATGTTCGAAAATATGGCATTTGTGCCATATCAAGAATGTCAATGGATCAAAGTATGCAGTTCTAGTGAGTATTTATTTTATTTATTCGGGTACAAAGAGAAGGCAAAGATCTTTGATAGTGGATATACATTTCCTTTGAAGCTGGAGATTGTATCGATGGTTCATGTGCTCCAGACCAGACATAATTCAATAATAGACAACAATGCGATATTCCTTTTCAAATTTTCATAGACATTATTCGATATAGACAAAGTGGTATTGCTTTGTGGCTGTCATATAACAACAATGCGTGGTACAGGCCCCACAAACGTGCTTATTCTTCGAACAAATTAGACACAACTGGCAAATGTTTTCCATGCGAAGTGGCACCATCACTGGCCAAGTATGGACAGCGAGACAGCGATAATAAAGGCAATCACTGATGATTGATGCTTGTTATATACACAAGCAGATACTCGTTATCTAAAACAATCTGGAACACTTATACATTTTTTCTTTGATATGCTGGTGCATTTCGGCTTGGGTAATTGTTTCTTCAGGCCATCCATATCTTGCTAAAGGCTAATAGCGCGGATGTTAGAGAACAACTTTTGCTTTGTAATGGTAACAATTTTAAGGTATACGTTCTTACGTTATTAAACCTAGACGAACGATAAGCGGTAAAATGTATAGGCCTACAGTCAAATCACTGACGCTTACAATCCCAGTAACCGCTATATAAATCCGGCGCGAATCTGAAACTACATCTATTAGGCAATAAGTGGCTACAGCCGAGCGAAACAACCTTTAAAAGACGCCGCTTGTAATTATACACGTGAACCAACATAAACAGAAAAGAGAAACAGTATCCAAATAAAGTATCATGTCCAGACATCGTGCGTGATAAACGTAAACTTCAAAGGATTTACTCGCGCCGAAAAGTCTGTTTTTGTCAGGCTGTAGAAATTGTCAAAAGACCGACCGACGATAACGTTTTTGGTTTCTATGAACTAAACGTCAATCAAAGTTAAATTGAACGAGCAGAGTGTGTCGTCATTGGCTTATTGTGAAATCTCGTGGAATATCGGCAAAACGCTCGCACGAATTTTCCAAAGCGTCACATCTAGATGGTATTTCCCTGATATCTTGGTTTACCTAGATTGTGACGCTTACAACCTGATTAAAATTCAGCAGTTGAAATCAACGCACACGAAAATTGCTGAACGTGTTGACTGGAAAATATCGTTCATCATATATCATCTCCAGTCATATCATTTTAATGCTGCGTTTAATTATAAAGTCTTTGTCAAATGTGAGGAAACCTTTTAAAATATATCTGATTGAAATAACTTATTTCAATTGCATGTAGGTCGTTTCAAGCGTTTTCAAATTTTGTCAACATCAATTTTATATGTTACAGCAATACATCCACCTGCCTGGTGGTCATTGAAGGTGACCATTGAAGGACAAAATCGCTCAGCAGTTATCGGTAATGTTGTATATATAATGGCCCTTCCTCATTCGTTCATCAAGCAAGTTTTATATTCTTGAGTACCGTACAAAAGTTCAAAAAGTATTCGTAAGACTTCATCCATATTTATCCCACAAATCCGTTTTTGTTTGAAAGTGGTGGAACCCAAATCTTTAGAGGAAAATATAAAAATCTTGATTTGACAAAAAAAAAAAATATTCCGCAGCAATGTCAACAGAGTCGTGCCAGTTTGACGAGAATGATTCCACAGCTGCCCCTAATATGTAAAAGCGACGGAAAGTCTATAGAATCTCGGCGTGGGCGCATATCAGACCATTCTTGATACTTGTGTAACTGTCTGCAAATATGCTGATGGGTATTATTATTCTGTTTGTTAAGTGTTTCCAGTCCCATGTGATCAACTGATTATATATACAGCCAGCTGTCTATCCTTTTAAAGGGACACCTAAACGGAGTTTGAGAGAAAAAAAACCCATTGGAATTCGCAGTAAATATTTTAGCGAAAACTGTTTGGCGATGTTGTGTCTCATCTTTGGCTTTTGCCAGCCGAATTTCTCCCAGTGGAGAGCAACCTGTGACGTCACCTAAGACAGAGCGGACAATACAGCGCTCACCATGCATTCCGTTGATAATTCAAGCGATAGCGACTCAAACGTTACTGATCATATGATGAACTACGATGACGGTGTAGATTTGTATATTTGAAAAGTGAAATAAAATCGCTCGTAACAGGCTTAGAATGAAACCGATCTTGTCAAAATTGGGATGATCATGAAGGGAAATTATCCATTTAATGACTGGAGGTCAATCTAGAGCAGCCGTTTGATTTTCAACGGATTTTTTACCGAGACGAGGGTACCTCTGACGCCTCGTGGTAACGCCATTTACCGAGTTTGCAAGGGATAATCCCAACGCAAATAAATCTATCAGATATTAACCGTCGTCTGGATGAAGGGAAAGAAGAAGCTCGCGGACTAGTCGTGTATTGCCGATCGCCGTACTTTGTCCATTGTCCTAGCGGACCAGATTTTTATAGAGGCAATGGTCCCAAACCCTGATGACGTATTTTATCTCTCTCAGTCACGTGATGAATTGTGTATTCAGCCATCTGCAAATGACACGTGAACACTATCCAGAAATTTAACATCGCTTATGTAACACGAAACCAATTAAATTATCATAGTCAACGCAAAGTACATGCGCCACAAGTTGTGAAGTCCTATATGTAACCCGATACACCAAATTAAACCTTCCTCTTCCGACTGTGTCAGTCCGGGGAACTTGCGCTGGCAATTAATTTGATTTCACGTTACATGAGGCAGATGACGGGCTAATTGAATTGTATAAAATCCCCACCAGCCATTTAATTGTCATGGCTGTTTGGGGCCTGCATTGCATCAAGGGATATAAGTGGGATTATATTGTCATGGATGTAGGGGGCCTACGCCATCAGGTTTCAAGACAATTATCGGAAAAGGAGCGGAAGAGAATAGGAATCGAATTGGCTCAACAAGTTAACTCTGATCGAGTAACAGATGTAACACTTTCTCTTTGGTGCACGACTGTGACAACGGAAGGAGAACAGATCCTACAAAAAATGTCGGGTTCTTTCCACGTGTTCGTCCAAATTTCTGTTCAATCACGAATGTATGTACGATTAGCCCTGGTGCGGGTTGGAAACATTGTCACAAATTTGGGTGAAAAAAAAACGTGTCAGAAACCTTGCTCCAAATTCTCAATTTCATTCCCCATTGCAGGTATGAGTAAATTCAACGAAATTTTGCTGAAATATGCATCTGAACCTCAGTGTGCAACGCGACCGAATTTTGCAGACGATGTATATTTCTTGTCACCACTCCGTCTAACAATAGAACAATTCCGGGGAGCAGCAAGTTTACGATAGCATGACACGTGGGTCACACTGGCAATAGCACTGATTGACTACCGAGGATACTGGACGCTCCCAAAAACTGCAAAAATTGGGACCGGTCGCCAAACTGATTTGTCGGTTACATTGCTGATTCATGTTTAATTATTTTTGGAGGTTTACTCGAGATTGTGGGACAAATAATTTGACAGTAAGTTAATTAGTTTCAAATAAATCCGTCACTGAAAAAGTGTCCAATAACTTGAATTTTCATACCGTGAATGTTCCTTGCGTTTCAACTATTCCCAGTCTCTCCTACTATTTTTTCTCCAGTCATTTTATGACAATTTATTACTACAGTCTTTTAGCCAATGCTACTTATTTTGCCGTACGTGGTTGCATGACCGACCTGCAGACTCATCTTCGCAAAATGTGTGCACTAATCGGGCAGTCATGCTGATTAAAGTATTATAAAGGAACCTGATGTCTTTAAGAATGGCAGAATACGCACAAATATTTACCGATATCCCGCTTGTATTTTATACCGTACACCGAGGCGGGCCACGCGAGGAGTTCCCCGTCCTGAGTCACAGGCCCTCAAAACAAGAGTTTTGCGAGGTGTAGGTGGTGGTATTACGGTGGAGTGTCGAAATGTGGGGTCTCTATATATAACCCCATGCTTTATATAAAAATACACCAAGGTCTGAAACGTACTTTGGGTGAATCGAGAAATAAACGGTTTACCTCCAAACAAAATACATCAGCATATTCTACAAGTGTCACTCTATATATTCCCGTCGTCAAATTAGTAAATTTGTGCAATTTTTTACCTTTGCCGGGCGATTCAAAATCCAACGTAACAGTCCATGTCATTCCGGCACACCAAGATTATGGCGGACTTCGTTCTCAATTCTGATTGGTTAGCCGCGACACGCCTCCGGCAAAGAGGTCACACACTGAACAGCTGACCGCTCAGAATTGGGAACGAAGCCCGCCATAATCTTGGTGTGCCGGAATGGATGGACAGTTACGTTGGATTTTGAGTCGCCCGGCAAAGTTAAAAAATCGCACAAATTTACTAATTTGACGACGGGAATATATAGAGTGACACCTGTAGAATATGCTGATGTATTTTGTTTGGAGGTAAACCGTCTATTTCTCGATTCACCTAAGTGCGTTTCAGACCTTGGTGTATTTTTACCTGCGGCACGCAGGTCTACGGGAGGCTCGCGTTGTTGTTGTTCTTCTTCTTCTTGTTCTTGTGACTTTTTGAAATGCGCATGCGCTAAGAGAGTGTGATCTCTGCCACACTTTTCTTTTCAACCTCCGATCTCACATGAAACCACTGTCTTCAAGCGCGTTTGAATTCATTTGCAACTATATTCGGTGGAATGAATTATTGCTTCGTTGATTTCCGTTCAGACTTCAATTCTCTTACGTCAGTCGCTTTAAAGCTGTCGGTCGTCACATCAGTCACTGTCTTCAGATATTACCATTTTCATTGAACAGTATGCAGATGTATACACAATTTAAGATCCTTGGATTTCTTATATACCAAAGAAGATGAGCCGCAACCTTGTCGGTGGTTCAGCTAATTTGCATACAGTCCCAGGCGACTGTCTTAGAAAGTAGAAAAATAAGTTCACTACTTCTAGTAATCATTTTATCTACCCAATCTAGATAAAACACAAATTGGCGAAGAAGCATAACAAGTAACGCATTATCATTATGATTAACATTGAATAATACTTGGTATCAAATTATAGATCATGCATCATAAAAACAAACGCAACAATTACGTTTCAGAAGTAAGCGGAACAACTCAGCAACTTTCACCGAATAAAGATGTTTAACTTTACCCCCAAGCAATTCGCATATATGGAAATATGTTTTGAAAGGAAGAATAACTTAACCCTCTGTGGGAATCGAAACAATGACCCTCCAATCCCTGGACTTGCACTTAATGGTAGCTATACCGATTCATTGATAATACTCAAAACTGACTTTATGCGCAAACGGTTTTATAATACATAAATGACTATGTACTATTTAATGAGTCCGACAACCCTATGCGCGAACAGTACATCATAGTTATATTGTGTACTTTCGGTTACAAGCATGAAATTTGGCACATAGCTATTTCGAATGATCCTCTTTCGGAACCAGTCCCTCTATCCTCATTCTCGCAAGCCAGGGCCTTGCTTCGCTGGTATTGATGTTCTCGTCCTCTTCCGCACTCATAATCCCTTTAGAATTGCATTAATCACTTCCGTAAAATCAATACTTATGTGTATCAGCAGACAACGGGCAGAAACATGTTGCATTTGACATCATTCTCTCAAGTCAGAGCCCATTTCTGCTAGAACTTACTGGTTCTACACTTCACAATTTACGTTACTTTGTCAATCAGTTTTACGAATGAAATTACGTCATATATTAGCAGATACTGACCATAAAAGCGATCTATTTGACCTCGTTGTCAATGTCTTAGCTATACCGACTCATTGATAATACTCAAAACTGACTTTATGCGCAAACGGTTTTATAATACATAAATGACTATGTAGTACTTAATGAGTCCGACAACCCTATGCGCGAACAGTACATCATAGTTATATTGTGTACTTTCGGTTACAAGCATGAAATTTGGCACATAGCTATTTCGAATGATCCTCTTTCGGAACACAGTCCCTCTATCCTCATTCTCGCAAGCCAGGGCCTTGCTTCGCTGGTATTGATGTTCTCGTCCTCTTCCGCACCCATAATCCCTTTAGAATTGCATTAATCACTTCCGTAAAATCAATACTTATGTGTATCAGCAGACAACGGGCAGAAACATGTTGCATTTGACATCATTCTCTCAAGTCAGAGCCCATTTCTGCTAGAACTTACTGGTTCTACACTTCACAATTTACGTTACTTTGTCAATCAGTTTTACGAATGAAATTCGTCATATATTAGCAGATACTGACCATAAAAGCGATCTATTTGATCTCGTTGTCAAAAGCTAGGACCTTGATTTCCTTGAGAGTTTTTTAAATTTATTTTGATACCTTTCATATTGACTTGGAAGTCATTTTCGCGAACGCAATAATTTGATGTACCAAAAGATAATAACGAGAATTCGACATGATTCTCTTATACACGCAGACCTTGTTTAGTGAACTAACCCTGAAATTTCGCACTTAAATCACCTCCCGAATGACTTAATGACAAACATATTCGCGAATTGATTATAGGGCGATATCCATAGATACTGACAAGAAATGTTTCTTATTTGCAGAATTTGACTTAAAAAAAAAAATTAATAAAATTATCAACCTTCGAAAAGGCTTGACCAAACATGTCGGATGAGGTGATATCTCCTAAGGATGAAATAGGTAATCATTTGTATAAAAGGAGCAAATCATGCATTGATATTGGCTTGCTGCATGGAAAAGAGTGTCAAGGTACCGTATTTAGTTTGCAGATGATAACGCACATAAATGCAGAAACTTAATTTATTATTCTAATCGAATATCAAGACTGTCACAGGCCTCAATTTGAATCGTGAAAAATGTCATTATGCCTCTTGAACAGTTCGATAAAGCCTTCAACCCCATTCCATAGTTTCACAGATCAAAGTGATAGACCTGATAATAAATTCATTGAAAATTAACTTTGACGGAAATATAAATTTTCCATTTTGCTCGGCAAAGTAAGCGAGAAGGGAGACTGAAGAGCGTAGATGTTCGCGCTATGACTAAATCCTTGAAATTTGTTTGGATTTCCAAATATTTGAAAGCCTTTTTGATTTGCAAAAATCAACGGCTGAACGGAATGTTTTGAAACTTGGAATTCACGATACTTGTACCAAGACATTGCCAAAGCGATTATTGTGACTTCGTCTGTCAATTCAGTATAGACGGCACGGACCAGTCAACATCGTCGGATTTTGAACGAGGAAAGCGAATATATATATTGTGTCAAATCTATTAGTCAATTCCTGCAATTGTGGGTTAGAAGTTGAAAATTACTTCCCTTGGCATGAAAACACTTGCAGATGGCGCTTTTTTCTACAATTACCACTACCTCCGCTGATATGTCTTTCACTGTATTATTGCCACTGCCGCAGGTTTTGACTACAATGTAGTCATTTCTCACTTGTTTTTTATATAGAGACACTTCAACGGATCTTAGAAACACCGGGAATATAGATACATATACATTTCATCGAACTGTATGACGTTGGAAATTGCATTTTCAGACTATGAAAACATCTCCAAACTCGAAAATCATCCGGTGACTAATGCTGATATTCTAAACACTGCTTCCCCGTCATGTGATCTTTTTTATTAATTGTTTACCAAGTTACCAGGCCAATACCTTAAACAATAGCAAAACAGAATAACGCTACTGTTTCAATAGCAGGCAATCAAGCTGCTACTGAAAACAGTAAAAAAAATTCTTGTTTTAAGTGTTACTGAAAACAGTAACAGAGAAATAATATTGACTACGTCCTTTTGTTGAAGTATTTTGGATCGCCGTTTCCCTCCCAAATGAAGGTTTTGGACGCTTAAATACGGCTGAAAAAACTGAATTATTTTTAAGTTTTAACTAAATACCGTTAGAATTCAAGGTAAAGAAGAACGGAAAATTATATACGAACCTTTATTTGTCGTCTAGTTGTGCGAAAACTAAGATAGATAATCGACAAAACGTTACATAAACGCTTCCTGTTCAGCTTATGGAAGAATACTGTAATATCCTATCACTGTCC
>JAVTVY010048054.1:0-24059 GCA_036873755.1 Hanleya hanleyi
ATGTGATTTAGCGCTTTTTTAAATCAAAAAGGAAGTAAATTATCATAGTGATAAATACTTTATTTTCAAATAGATGTATTCCAACGCAAGAACATTTTCAGTCAGTATCAACGGCTAGGTTACAATAAAAAACTAAAGTGCATTATATTTGGGATTTAAAAAGGGAGAAGTGCGATTCAATTCGATTTCAATTCGTCCTATATGTGTTAACATGCAACAGAGGTAATAACATTTAACACAAGACCGAAGCGAGAAAATAGTTCAGTTTTACAGTTTTAGTACCCTCCTGGCAAGCTTAGTTAATATACTTTCTAGAGATATCAACGGCTGACAAAATAAATGAAGACAAATGTGAATTTTTTTACAATACAATATAAAATCCTATACTTAGCCAGATATGAAGGTTGACTGCGACTATCGCTTTATCTGAGGCATGCGCAACCCTCTCAGATGACAATAGCTGGCCATGACATATCCACCTTCACTGGATTCGAAAGAAACAACAGATAGCCTTAATGGCACATCATATTTGGACCTATATCTCTTTAAAAATGAAGCGGGCCTTCTCTCTCGTCGACTTCAAGACAAGAGAGATGATTACAATTGCTACATCGCTAACTGTTCCTCCCTGGACAGTAATATTCCAGTTTAACCTGCATAAGGCGTATAAAGATCTCACTTAGTGAAATTTATAATGTGACGATTTTAATCAACGTCACAATAGATTATTGCAGAAAATATACCACCAAGCGATTTAAACAAGTTTCTCAAATTTGGCGATACATATTGCATGCTGATAGCAAAAAAAAGGAGCGTGGCGTGCATGATGTTACCTTTGTAACTTGGGCTAGGAACCGTATGAACCCCATGTACTTCACGATTCTCGTAATGTTCATATCAACAGGCACAATCACAGCGTGACTGAGATACATCATTTTCTGGATAACATCTACAATCAAAAGCTTATGGATAAAGTATACTGATCAGTGATTGAATGGGATTTAGGAGATGGGATTGTTTGTTAAATTTTCTCATGGCGAAAAATGTCTTCGGTTTGTTTTACTTAAATATACTTATAGTGCATTATTTCACCAGAACCGTAAAACACATAACAGTAAATTCCATACATATATTTATTTCGGACTGTACATATTATGCATACAAGTATAGCTCTGGGCGTGGACAACTTTTGAAAACTGGTAAGGTTATTGGGCTAGAATGTACATTCTTCTTTGCTTCAACTATTTGTGCTTTACACTACATGTACGGAGTACAAATGGGGTGTTTCGTTATACTGCTTCCAGATTGTTCTCGATACGCGTGCCACACTCCCATATTAGTATGCGGTGGTTAGACGAAATCAGTTACTTAAAACTGCTTTTGAATATATAAACTAAATATAGATAATTTTATGCAGAGTGAAAATCGATATGATACCATGCCGCCATTGCCCCGACTTAAAGAAGTGAAGGATTGGCAACTGTACTGTGTATTCCGCTTGTCGAGAGATATATAATACAGCTGTACCATCCGGATGCTTGAACTCTATAATATATGCTAGAAATTAGTTCACAGAATTGTCCATTTAGCGGGAATATTGCGCTTTATTTATTTCATATCCAGCCGTTCTAGAACCGTTTTATCGGAGCCCTCCAATCCGAGGTTTTCGTGATCAGCCTAGGGGTTTTATAATTGATCATATATGGGAATTCTCATGCCCGATGACAAATGAAGCTTTCCTAATCACATGTGAGGCTTAACATGTTCTAGTCCCAGTGTCCTGATGGCTTGTTCTCGCAGCTTGAATTTCTGTACTTTCCCCGTCACCGTTAGTGGATAGTCCTGAACAAATTGGACATAGCGTGGGACTTTGAACTTTGCCAACTGAAAAAAAGACAAATGAAAATCCAACAGGGATGATTCGATTAATCTACATAAGCTATCCAGTATTGGCACAAGTATAGAGGAGAGGGAGAAGGGGGGGAGGGGAGGGGGAGGGGCGGGGGGAATTAAGGTTTAGCGTCGCGTTCAGCAATTGGCACAAGTATAGTAGTCATTTTGTAACAATTTCGCATTGTGGAGATCTGTAGATTAGCAAAAAACAGTCAACTTCAACTACCAGCGATATTTGTTGTTCGCTGGTTAATTCAAGTGTGTGAGGTTAAACTGGTATATGCTTATAACTGAACACCACTGGTGCTAATTAATCTCACTACCGTGCAATTCCCTTTCAAAACAGTTGATTTCCATTCCGCTAAATAAGGCCAGATTTAATATATTTGGAACATGTCAATTTCAAAAATATTATACGAATTAAAAATTGACAAACACCTGTTCATACATATTTATATCCATATAATGCAAACATATCGCTAATCGTTCGATTTTAATCATAGGATACAGACGCCTGCGGCATACCTTCTCTTTGCAGAAGTCTAGGATGTCTTTATCAGTGGAAGATTCACCCTCATGGATTTTAATACACGCGCAAACTTCTTCATCCATTCGCTCATCCGGGACGCCTATTACCTGAAAATATCGAGCATGGATTGTTGCATTGAATCAATTACCAGCATCACCACCGGTCTGCTCCTTGGCTATCAATATCGAGCATGGATTGGTGCATTGAATCAGTGACCAGCATTATCAGTGGTCTGCTCCTTGGCTGTCAATATCGAGATTTTACGCGTCAGACCCGACATTCAGTATTCGGCCGTGGACACCAGAAGAAGATCCGCGTCAACAATCTGCCTATTACATTCGACAGTTAGTACCAATTCCGTATAGGCAAAAAAAAAAAAAAAAAAAAATTGACCAACTAAAATATAGAGAAAAGGTTCTTTGCATATCAAACTTTTTTTATGTATTCGCATCGGTGTTTCAAGGAATGATATCCATTTAATGACTATATTCTCCAACCTTTCTGCCACAAAGTTATCCAACACGTTGCGTTTTATCTTATCTTTATCGTAACTACTTCATAAAACAATCGGCAATACATCAGTATCCGACCGGACATTTCTTTATCAAAGAATTTTTGTCCAACGCAGCTTACATTCCACTGTGTTAAAGTTGGAATAGAAGGATAATTTGAAGTATATTTACCAAATTAATACCAGTTATCAGTAGTTAAATGTATGCCCCATGTTCTAGGCTTATGCAGGAGAGGAAACGTACGAACCACATTTAGGTCTAAAGACACGCGCCAATGCACTCATCGGTGAATGGATGAATGGATGCCATTGTCGTGATTAGAGAGTACAATCTCACCTGTACACCTTGTACCTTTGGGTGTTTGTACAAACAGTTCTCAATGTCAGCGGGATAAATATTCTCTCCTCCGCGGATGATCATGTCTGTAATACGCCCCACGATCTTACAATAACCCTCCTCGTCCAGTACACCTACATCGCTGTGATATCAAGTCACATGAATCAGAAAATCATATACTAGTCTCTGCCATACCATTGCCATATTAATTTGATTAATCTAGATAATTCTTCAAATTAAGAGAAAAACTCGGACTCAAACTTTAAGATGGACAACGTTGCAATTATTATATTATCACTGATAGTGATGTCATTCGAATGTGTTTGGAGAATCATTACATAATTATACTGACAAATCTTCTCGTTAGATACGATTTGATTAATATGCAATTTTGGATGAACCAGCTGTTATTTACTGATTCATTTGTGAAATGATTTTCCCTGACTGGTCAACCAGTCTACTGTTTTTCAATCTGAAAACTTGTGACCTGTATACTAAACTGTTTATAGAGTTACCTTCGCCGTCGTTAGTACGCGTCATTACTTTTAAGATTTCGCAAGACATAACAATATTACCTGACTTTGAGGGTAAATTAGATCACCTATTTTCTTTCATAGTTTGTATTAGTTTATCAAACAAATCGAAACAGCAATGGTCAAGGAATTTACTGACCCTGTGTGATACCAGCGGTCAGGTTTAATGGCAGAAGCTGTCTTGTCCGCATCGTTCCAGTAGCCTAGCATGGTGGTATAGCCCCGGGTACAGATTTCTCCCTGGGTACCCACCGCCACCAGATCACCTGTCTCACTGATCACCTTGGCCTGAAACCAAACGCATGATACTCACTATAGTTTTAGTGTAAATACTCCCATCTCCCTTTTCGCAATCAGATGTCTTTGAAAGAGTTTAAGTGAATTAATATTTTTCCTTTAATTCTGCAAATAACCTATTAACTGTTATGTTCTTCTAAATATAAATTAAAAATGGAATCATTGTAGATTTTTAGTATATTCCTATGAATTGGTAGAAAATTCTCGAGCGTTGCGGTCTGTTAATGCACAAGACGAACCAAAGGTTAAGTGTTTCATTTTAAAGTGAAGGACACGTTGCATAACTTTACGAATCAATCCCGCTGCATGTGCACTTTTTTTTTAATGCGGAAATGGCTTAAAATTGTATGGACAAGTAAGCTGGAGACTATTTTGTAATTCCCCTGAAAAGTTAGTTTCATGACATGTACATGAATTTTTATAATAAGGAGGCAAAATCTATCCTACTTGAAAAAGATGGAGCACAAAAATCTTACAAACTGCATATTTACTCCATATATATTAAACCACACGGCAACAGCAATGCTTTTCTTTTCAATCGGGCTAACATCAGGGAGCTTACCTCAACATGGGGCATTACACGTCCTACCGTTGAGACACGTTTCTCTAAAGGGTCACTTCTATGCCCCAAAAAGGTTGCTGGGCTATTCTCTGTGGTCCCATAAAGGACCTGGTCGAAAGAGAACAATTACAAACATTGTTTCAGGATCATATGAGGAAAAGGTAGGGCTACACAATGGTTTTAGAAAATTCAAGAACTAATTCTTTAGTATATCAAACTACAGCACAGGGCAGAAATAACCTACGTTTGAACGCGACTGGAGGAAACTGGAACATGAGCCAAATTTTTGTGGCTACAAAAGTGTGCTGCTTTTGATCGCGGCTGAAGTATAACACTCTCGCGATTTCTAATATAAGAGGCGCAGGCTGTGATTTTTGTGAAGCTGTGAAGTTGCCACAGCGATTCTCGTGTCCCTTGGTTGTATTAGAAAACGCACGAGAGAGTTTTCCCGACAGCGTCTGTCCTCAACGCGACTTCACGCGCAATCACGTGCTTTTTCTCTGCTCGAGGCGTCGGCTTCATAGCAGCATCATTTAACCGCGATTTGCACGCGAGGGAGTTGCGTTCAATGTTAAGTTATTACAGCCGAGTACTGAACATCTTTAACAGAATGTGATAAAATATACTGGACGTTGTGTCTTCTTGGTATGTGCTTTAGAATAGGTTAACCAGAAGACTATACTGTGAAGTCATGTGGCTCTGTCAGTATGTCGGCATCTCTTCTGACTTCCCTTATATGTGTTGTAATTGAATAGAATCAAACCCGCAGGGTTTATTGTTCATTCGAACAAAGCTTCCAGCAGAACGATGTGAGGTTTATGCGATTATCCATGTTTTAAGTGATATTTCAAACTTTCTGTTAAGCAATATTTGCGTACGGTTGCTTGCATCCAAATAGAACAATTGCTATGCATATTTTCTGTTAATAAAAAATCGTCAATGAAGGATTATTGTTAATGCATAAATCATGATTCGTATGATCTTTTTGACGTCACAGTTTAGATAACGTCTCACGTGCTTTCGCCGGAAAGCACTCCATTACTTATGGAGAAAGTAAAGTATTCAATTATTATTATAGGAAAGTATTCAATTACTCCAATGCTGTCACGGAGTTTGACTGGAACTTATACACGTCAGGAGGCTATAGTTGTGATTGTGAATCATCGAACTTTATTTATACACCATGCAAACATATTGTGACTGGTGCTCTTGATATGGTGAGTGATAAGGATCTGAAATTACTCCTGATGAAAGGACCTAAATATAGAGAGCCAAGAAGAATAAATCTGAAGGCCGACCAGAAGATAGTCCTGTCTGCATTGGAACAGTACGTTATGGATTGGTCTAAGCGAGAAAAAGTTGAACCTACAGTACTCGCTGATTGGCTGGACCTCACCAAGAGCAAGGTCGTTGAAACAATCCGCCATATTGACAGAAGTACTCTTCCCCAAGCAAAACAAGTGCTGAGAAACCTTAATTCGCAAGAAGTTCTAGCTAATCTCCAGAGTAAATTCGTCATAGTCCCAGCAGACAAAGCTCCGAATAATATAATATTCATATGTAAATATTACTATTACCAGGTGCTGGTTAAAGAATTGAGTGTAGACATATCTTCATCAAATACGTCTACATACTCCCAAACTGCATTTACTCTGGAAGATTTATTTAACAATCACAAACAGTTTCTCAGGGAAAGAGATGTTTGTCTTCCAACCAATCATAACGACATACCAAAACTATACTGGACTCCCAAAATGCATAAATCACCATACAAAGCTAGATTCATAGCTGGTTCTAGAAGCTACACCACCAAGCTTCTTTCAACCCTATTGACGAGGGCCCTTCAGGAGGTAAAAGCAGTTTGGGAAAGGTATTGCGCCACTATTTCTAAGAACTCTGGCGTTGAATGTATGTGGATATTGAAAAACTCAAAATGTCTTACGGAAGAACTTGATGCTAAAGGTCACATACCGTACAGACATGTATCCACATGGGATTTCTCGACTCTCTATACTACAATCCCTCATCAGGACCTTATTGACCGTCTAAGTTCATTAATAGTATCTGTGTTCAAGAAAACTGATCGTAGATATATTAATGTCGGAAGCCATAAAGCATTCTTCAGCTCTACTACATACATGAGATATCATTCATGGGATGTTTCTTTGTTTATAGAGTTGCTTGAATTTCTAATTAAAAATATTTATGTGAAATTTGGCAACACAATATATCAGCAGCATATAGGTATTCCAATGGGTACTAATTGTGGACCCCTGTTGGCTGACCTGTATCTGTTCTCTTATGAATATGACTATATGCAGGCGCTTTCAAAAACCGATCCATTCAAAGCCCGTTCCTTCTCATTCACCAAACGCTATATAGACGATCTTCTCGCTGTGGATAATCGCTATATAAATGACTCAGTGAAGGATATCTATCCACCTTCACTGGATTTGAAGGAAACTACAGACAGCCCTACAGGCACATCATATTTAGATCTATATCTCTATAAAAATGAAGCGGGCATTCTCTCTCGTCGACTTTATGACAAAAGAGACGATTACAATTTCGACATCGTAAACTATCCCTTTCTGGATAGTAATATTCCAGTGGGACCTGCATATGGCGTATACATATCTCGCTTAGTAGCATTTGCTAGATCCTGTGTTAAATGTGACGATTTTAATCAACGTCACAAAACATTGTTACAGGAACTTATAAAACAGGGCTATTCCACCAAACGCCTCCACTCAAAGTTTCTCAAATTTGGCGATACATATCGCATGCTGATAAAAAAAATACGAACGTAGCGTGCAAGATCTATGGCGCTACGTTTCGTAACTTGTGTCTAATTCCGCTTAACCCGGGGCTAGGGGCCGTATGAACCCATGTACTTCAAGATCCTCATGGTACTCATATGAACAGTCACAATCAAAGCGTGGCTGAGATACATCATTCTTTAGATGACGACTTTACAACGAATTATGGATTAAGAATACTGATCAGCGATACGGATTTGATATTTTTGGCGGCCGGCATCATTGAAAAACATGTTGACCGCTTCTCTCTTGCAGGAAACAAGCCTGTGTTTATGTATACTATGATTGTCTTTTTGAATTTGGTGCTAATACTGTTATATGGAATATGGAATAGGTCTTTGGATTATGGACGCGGATATTCTCTAATGGACGACGGCTGAATTATGGATGACGGACTAGACGTTTGTAATGGGTTATTTGCCCTGCAAAAATCTACCTTCCTTCAATCATTTTTAAGTTGTGCGAAGGACACTATATCATTTGATTTACTATTTTGTATTATGGTCTCTCGCTGATTCAGTTCGATCAAGATATTGTCTTCATCTTGATTGCGGCATAAGTACCGCTTTTAATTTGTAAGTAATCTTACATCGCGTGAACTATCACCTCATGGGACTTTGGATTCCTGGGCTGGGACGTCGACCGTTCACCTTCCTGGCAGTGAGGGGTACGATCGTCCAGTTATCGGGCTTGTGCAGGAGGATAACGTCCGTAATCGCTGGTATATAAAGGAAGGCGCTTTGTTTCTCTTTGGGATTGGACCTGGTTTTGGATCCAAGCTGACGATAAAATCTTGGACGTCACAGTTGAACAGTTTTATCCAAGAGTAAAACGTTAAAGTGCAGCCAAGTTAAATAGTCTTTGGGAGTAAATTGGAGATGGACAATCATTCAATATGCGCGATAAGTTTTACGGCAGTGAGAAAAGGGAAACACTAATAGCAGACCCACAGTGGATAACACTCACCACAACCTCCGACATGTGCATTTTCTCGATAACCTGTTTCATGACCTCCACCGGGCACGGTGACCCACCCATTAATCCTGTGTAAAGGCTGGAGAGATCAAACTTGTCAAACTCCGGGTGGTTCAACATATCGATGAACATGGTTGGGACCGCAACCACAGCTGTACATCTGGAAATAGTCATGCAATAATGAGTCCGTGTATCGATCTGAAATTAATGTAGATGCTAAAATGTATGTAAATATACCAGAACAAATTGTTATAAATGTTCAGTATACATAACGGTATCTCTTTTTTCATTTTTTACCAGGGGTGGACGGGGGATCAAAATTCAGGATAGTGACAGTGAAGAGAGTGATTTTTTCGATGTCACTCATGTGATAGGACATGAAGAAGAGAAGCGGGGTGATGATGAACTTCCAAGTTCTATTATTACAGGACGGACAAGATCTGGAAGAACAGTGCACAGGAGACTACATGCAGACTTTGACTATTTATAATGACTGTCTAGAGATTGGTGCATATACATGTACTTGCATTAGCATCATCATCACACTAAATTTTCTTAGTTGCTCAAGTGTCCACATCTTGTATTAACACTGTACGTCATCATGAAAAGGTAGGACGTTCTGGTTTTCGAGCAATTGGGGGGACCAAAATTTTCCTTGTCTGCTCTTGGTGGAACCATAATATTTACACATTCAGTGTGGGGGGGGACAAAACATTTTTATGGCCTACTGACCGGAATCCCCCCGCCCCCCCCAAACCCTGGTAAAAAATGAACCGTCCCTAAGCGTCCCTTATATAAGCTCATTGGTGTGAGAAGGCATATGCGTAGGTATGCTCTCGGTTAAATGTAAGCGTTATCGCGAACTGCTTGGTATTCAAGTACAGCTAATCATATTAGGTCATTTTTTATGTCTATTTGGATGACACTCAGAAAGCGTCATATCAAAATCCAAAATGGCAGCCATGGTGGTTTACTCGCATTTAAATCATGCGTTTCACATTTTAATTTCTTTCCACATTGAGCAATTTTGCCTGAACTAAATTAACTTTGACAAATCATTACTAGTACTTTCTCGATTTGTCTCTTTATCTGACTTCTTAGCAAATCCGACCTGGGAGATGTGAGCTCTACATGGTGAGCGATTTTTTTTCCATGCCTGACTCGAATCGCCATCTGGTAGAGTAGAAACTATCAGTTCATAGTTGACCAGTTGATGGTTCACAACAAACACTTAACTTTTGTCTGAATTCGGAAGTTTAATTCAAATATGTAATTAGTATTCATTTTTTGGTTGTTATCAGCAGTCAATTAAGAGGTTCAAAGAACGCGAACCCGTACACAATTTCGTTCTTGTACCTTGTCCCGAGCAATATTCCAAGCAAATTTTAGCACATCCCATACATTTTCCATACACTGTACTTTGAATTTTGATTTTCATACATTTTCCGTATATTTCCCATGTCTTTGACAAACAGTCATGAAAATCGTGTATTTTCTCGCTGCCTCAATCAAATTTTATTTTGTCAAGGTTTTGGCTGAATCGGTCCGACCGACTACGAAGAACAGCAACGTTTTAGTGAGCCTGGACTAGAATTTAGGTGGGTGGCAGATGCTCCCTATCTATGTTCTCTCCACACGTGGGATGCGTAGTAGGCCTATAGGAGACCAACCAGCGGCTTAAACGTTAGCATCCATAGGCCTGCACCAAAGAAACTGTTGCTCTGAATTACTTCCAGCAAAGAATAAGGGGAGGGGGAAGGCAGCCAGTCGGCTGCATTTAACCCTAACTCAAGAGCATTGATCAGGTGGTTTATTCCTGTAGTCGCCTTTTCCAGATGACACAGTGATTGCCTCTCTTGAGAAAACAGCTTTCTGCTCGTTGATTCAGAAGTACCCCCAGAGTAAGGCACCTAATCACCAGCACTATATGTCGGCGATCTAGTCCACACGACCAACGGGCCTCCCACAAAAATAAAAGGTAGCAGACCCGTAATCTTGAAAGCAAACATACAGTACCCCTCTGATGGTCGTAATGACACAGTTCCCATAGCTGAATACACAGGAAGATATTTTTTGTCATTTTAAAATTATAGTGTAATAGTATTTTTGTTGGTCGAGTGGTTTAGATCGCCGACATATAGTGCTGGCGATTAGGTGCTTTACTTTGGCGATCGCTGGTTGGAATGCCGCTCAGGTGCAATTTTTCTGCACTAGAATCTGTGCTATACTAAGTTAGTGTAATCCCAAATAACGAAAATACTGTTATACGATCACTTTCTAAATTACAAAAAATATCTTCAGACGTACATGTAAGTTCATCGATATACAACTATGTGTATTGGCCGTGAGTTGTACAGCTGGAATGAGGTTATCAAATTTTTAAGACATGTCAAACCCTGAACAGTATGTTTATATCGTATCGGTAAATTCCTGTCGCCAGTTCCGACCCACCAAAATGAAATTTCAAAAATTTCAAAAGAAAATTGTTATTCATTATCAGGGGGTTGCAGTACAAAAGTCTACAGAATTTATTAACAAAGTAACTTAGCTAGAGATGAACCGAACTGTAGGTAAAATAAGATTACATTTCTTAATGATACATGTGGATGTCAGTTCCGACCCACTGTCGCCAGTTCCGATCCAGTCGCGTTTTGTCATTGACATCTAACCCAGATATATAGAAATGTAATCATCAACAAGTTTTTCCCCGAAATAGGGTCCTAGCTGATATTTGGTTTTGCATGTTTTCATCTCATAAGTGAACATTTGGAGTTAAAGAATGCGCGTTGTGGGGGTGATAGTGCTACGGCCGAGCTGATCATATTGGCAAGATAGATTGGACACTAAAATATCTCCGACGGCTTATAAGAGTTTACTCACTCGAAGAAAAGTTAAATCGCTGGTAATGGTATTTATTTTATCTCTGAATAACAGATTGAAGTAAAACAATGCTAATTCTCACTCGAGTTACGAATTTATGTAGTAAATGCTGCATTCGCAAGACATTTTTTAGGTCATGGTTCAACCCAGCTTGGTCATCCATGAATAACGGTGGTTCACAACTGGACCCGTCAGTTGATGTCAACGATGGGGCGGATAGCATTTAGAGTGACACTGGGGTGAATAAATTTATGACAGATACGAGGTACCATATGATAATTATATGTGAGAAACAGAACAGCAAAACTTTGATGGGAAGCAAATGCAGACGACACTTGTCTCATGGCGGCGAGTCTTAAACTTTGTACTTATTCCGATGTAGTTGTGTATATGGAATGGATCTGCAAAGCTATCTCCTAACAAAACCAATGAATGCATAATATAATAAATGATTGGAAGATTGATCAACTTGTTCGAATGCACCAAATGTTGTAAGATTTCGCGTGATCTTGGTTGTGACAAGAAGCAATGTTTTGGGAAGTGCATGGATCGGAACTGACAACGGAACGGAACTGGCGATATGACTGTATCTAATTTGTTTTCTTGGTATTATGTGCCTCCATTCGAAATTTGATTGTTAGTTTATAAAAGTGCATTTGTTCAGTTAAAGTTTGGTGGTTTGATCGCTATGATCATCACGAAAGCGGTATAAAGCCGATGTCGTGTGACTGTACATTGATAACGTTGAGTTAAAGTTTGAGGGTTTAAAGTTCGTATTATTTGGTCAACAGCAGTGATTTAGGACAGAGGGCTTTGCAACTTCAATGACGTCGCTATGCTCATCACGTCAGCGGTATAAAGCCTCCGTCATGTGACTGTACATTGATATTCGCAATACTTCGAAAATTCATAATGTTCATACAAATGCTTCAGCGTGGGTTTTGAATAATCTCACTATGGATACACCTCCAGAGTGAATACTATTAGGGAGAAATTTCACCTAATTTTAGCTGTCAAAGGGTTATTTATCTCAGCTTCAGCAAA
This sequence comes from Hanleya hanleyi, assembly GCA_036873755.1. Lineage (NCBI taxonomy): Eukaryota > Metazoa > Mollusca > Polyplacophora > Lepidopleurida > Hanleyidae > Hanleya > Hanleya hanleyi. The sequence goes on from JAVTVY010048054.1 coordinate 12,381, forward strand.
GGTGGTCAGAGCAATGACGCTCCAACAGCACATGACTTCACGCAGTTATATCACAGGTTCATACGTGAACGTCGAGCTAGTGATACAGAGCGTGACACTCCGTGTGTGCACTGCTCACACTGAGCAGTATACACCGCTGACGTGATGCCCGGAGAATATAACATGGAGATCGATACTTCATGTAGGAACTGTTGTCTGCTTTGTGTCGTTGAAAAGGCACAGGTCTAGACACATTGCTGTCCCCAGACTTGGCTATTGTATGCATTGTCTCATGATTCTTACATAAAGTACATGTATGAACCAACATGGAACTTCCAATCTCGTCACTCTCTACATCTCTGTCCACAGTCATGTGCATATGACGACACGATAGTAGTATAGGCGGAGCAGTTCAGCGCGTAACCTGATGCCCTTGATCTAATTACCACAGGGGGGCTGTTAGAGGTATCAAATTACGCTCGTAATGTGATATGGGGTATTGCGAAAATATTGAACAAGTAATATGATGAAATATGAAACTCGTATTCGAATTATGAGAGCCGAGACGACAGGGGGGTCAAAATTGTTCTTCACTAAACTCTAAACATGAATATTCATAGAATTGACGTCACACATGACCTACAAGTATGGGGAAAACCCGTTTCGTATATAGCCTGACATAATTCGCATACTCCAGAGTACCATGTTAAGAAACCTCCCTTTTATGTTTTGTCTTTGACAAATTCGGTAGCTTCGACTTTATTTATAACATAAATATCTCCATTTTAACTCGAACAACGCTATACATACACGGTTAAAGAAGAAATATGAGTCATCAGCCTGTAACATTAAATGTAGGCCAGTCACCCACGCTATAACATGGGTGCTGTGCTAGGCCAAATACACACACACGCGTGCAGAAGGTATATGGGTCAGCCGCTTACAGTGGAACAGTGTCTGTTAAATCTAAGACACTGGCAGGCACGTAAATGGTGTCACCATATGTTTTCTCAATGTCATAGTAGCAGACTGTACTATATCGCTTTCAACCCGCCTTTGCTCCAATTCTCGTTCCCAGCAATCAATCCACACGTGTGCTATTTTTTACCATATATATATATAAGGGACTCGCCTGTACTAACAATAATGTCACACATCTGTTCTGGAATTTAAGAGACGGGGTATATATATATACACTAAGAATAAAGTGACACACAAATCCTCTGGTATAGCAATGTGCACGTGTTTTCGCCAGCAATTTAAGGATAAATACAGCCTACATTCAATTCTTCCTCTGGCCTGTCATACTTTAACGTCTTTCCTCTAATTACAGTACATATGAAGTTGAAATATGTAGTATATAAAGACGGTATTCACCAGCGCATCAAGGTCACCCATCTCTATAGTAACCAGTATACAACGGTCTGCCGGTGTTGATAAATCTGGGTTAAACACGCTGCAGTTGAGAGGGGGGGGGGGAGTATGTCCCCATGCCAGTCACTCAACACGGTCAGACATGTGGTATTACTTTAGCCTGGAAACGGTGGAAGAAATTCGGGACTTAGTTAATGCTCTCTTTTGCTTCAATAATTCAAATACTCTTTCTATATTATCTATACACCCAGACATATGCTTTCTATATACACTCAAAGCTACCTTGTACATGACATGATGTATACTCTTTCTAGGGGCTTAACCTGAAATTACATATATATAAAGATGACAGGGAAAACCCAGCTTGTTTATTTCCATGTATATTAATAAAGTATAGAAAAACTGACCTTTTTTAAGCATCAGTTTGCTTCTCTCTCATCGCGTCTAGAATAGTCTCTTTATCTTCCCGTACTTTTTTCCACCGGCCTTTTGCGGCTTCTTCTGAAAGGCTGTAAATGAAATACGAGATGTGTTTAATGAACAAAATATTGACTTCAAATAAAGCACATTTCAACAATATTTTGAATTGATGTCTCAACTCACATAAAGTGCGGTTCTTCTCCGTTTCTCTCTATTTCCAAATCCCAGTCTTCCACAAAAAATTCGACAGCCATTTTCTTTTGTCAGCCAGGAACGAATGAACTTGCCACGTTTCGCTTTGATGACGTATGAACCGAAAACTATTTGTGGGGTATTCCCGTTCCAAAAATAGCTCTGGTGACATCCTTTTTCCCGCTTTTAGGAAAAATCTTCATTGTGTTTTTACACGATATCATAGACGGACCTATTTCTCCTGCTCGGGCGTGATAATTGTCAAATTTTCTCCACAATATTCCTCTCTCTCTTCAGAAATCACTGAAAGAATGGCAAGCTTGAAATGTGGGCGTTGTAATAGCTATTTTGCAACTTTGACCAGCTTAAACAGACATAAAGAAGAAACGAATTGTACCGGTTTTCCGCATCTACTTGAAGAAGATGAAACATCGGATTCGTCAGCCAGCTCCTGTGAGGCAAATATGTATTGCTTTCGCTGCGACACAGATTTTGCGAGGCCAATTGACTGAAATGCCTCTTTTTCAGGTGTTCGGTGAAGTAATCTGCACGGCGTTTTTCTGTGCCACATAAGTGACAAAGATAACCCACTTCATCGGCGTGCTTTTTAGCATAATGGGTCTTCGCAGAAATTGCCCTCGCAAAATCTGTGTCACAGCGAGAGCAATACATATTTGCCTCACAGGAGCTGGATGACGAATCCGATGTTTCATCTTCTTCAAGTAGATGCGGAAAACCGGTACAATTCGATCCTTCTTTATGTCTGTTTAAGCTGGTCAAAGTTGCAAAATAGCTATTACAACGCTCACATTGGAAGCTTGCCATTCTTTCAGTGATTTCTGAAGAGAGAGAGGAATATTGTGAAGAAAATTTGACAATTATCACGTCCGAGCAGGAGAAATAGGCCCGTCTATGATATCGTGTAAAAACACAATGAAGATTTTTCCTAAAAGCGGGAAAAAGGATGTCACCAGAGCTATTTTTGGAACGAGAACACCCCGCAAATAGTTTTCGGTTCATACGTCATCAAAGCGAAACGTGGCAAGTTCATTCGCTCCCTTGCTGACAAAAGAAAATGGCTGTGGATTTTTTTGTGGAAGACTGGGATTTGGAAATAGAGAGAAACGGGGAAGAGCCGAACTTTATGTGAGTTGAGACATCAATTCAAAATATTGTTGAAATGTGCTTTATTTGAAGTCAATATTTTGTTCATTAAACACATCTGCCTTTCAGAAGAAGTCGCGAAAGGCTGGTGGGAAAAAGTACGGGAAGATAAAGAGACTATTCTAGACGCGATGAGAGAGAAGCAAAATAATGCTTAAAAAAAGGTCAGTTTTTCTATACTTTATTAATATACATGGAAATAAACAAGCTGGGTTTTCCCTGTCGTCTAAGAATACTGATCAGCGAAACGGATTTGATATTTTTGGAACATCATGATGTCTTGCCGGCATCATTGAAAACTGTTGACCGCTTCTCTCTTGCAGGAAACAAGCCTATGTTTATGTATACTATGATTGTCTTTTTGAATTTGGTGCTAATACTGTTATGTGGAAAATGGAATAGGTCTTTGGATTATGGACGCGGATATTCTCTAATGGACGACGGCTGGATTATGAATGACGGACTAGACGCTTGTAATTATATATATGTAATTTCAGGTTAAGCCCCTAGAAAGAGTATACATCATGGATGTCATGTACAAGGTAGCTTTGAGTGTATATAGAAAGCATATGTCTGGGTGTATAGAGAATATAGAAAGAGTATTTGAATTATTGAAGCAAAAGAGAGCATTAACTAAATCCCGAATTTCTTCCACCGTTTGAGCTAAAGTAATACCACATGTCTGACCGTGTTGGTGACTGGCATGGGGACATACCCCCCTCTCAACTGCAGCGTGTTTAACCCAGATTTATCAACACCGGCAGACCGTTGTATACTGGTTACTATAGAGATGGGTGACCTTGATGCGCCGGTGAATACCGTCTTTATATACTACATATTTCAACTTCATATGTACTGTAATTAGAGGAAAGACGTTAAAGTATGACAGGCCAGAGGAAGAATTGAATGTAGGCTGTATTTATCCTTAAATTGCTGGCGAAAACACGTGTACATTGCTACACGAGAGGATATGTGTGTCACTTTATTCTTAGTGTATATATATATACCCCGTCTCTTAAATTCCAGAACAGATGTGTGACATTATTGTTAGTATAGGCGAGTCCCTTATATATATATATAGTAAACAATAGCACACGTGTGGATTTATTGCTGGGAACGAGAATTGGAGCAAAGGCGGGTTGAAAGCGATATAGTACAGTCTGCTACTATGGCATTGAGAAAACATATGGTGACACCATTTACGTGCCTGCCAGTGTCCTAGATTTAACAGACACTGTTCCACTGTAAGCGGCAGACCCATATACCTTCTGCACGCGTGTGTGTGTGTATATGGCCTAGCACAGCACCCATGTTATAGCGTGGGTGACTGGCCTACATTTAATGTTACAGGCTGATGACTCATATTTCTTCTTTAACCGTGTATGTATAGCGTTGTTCGAGTTAAAATGGAGACATTTATGTTATGAATAAAGTCGAAGCTACCGAATTTGTCAAAGACAAAACATAAAAAGGGAGGTTTCTTAACATGGTATTCTGGAGTGTGCGAATTATGTCAGGCTATATACGAAACGGTTTCTCCCCATACTTGTAGGTCATGTGTGACGCCAATTCTATGAATATCCATGTTTAGAGTGTAGTGAAGAACAATTTTGACCCCTCTGTCGTATCGGTTCTCATAATTCGAATACGAGTTTCATATTCCATCATATTACTTGTTCAATATTTTCTCAATACCCCATATCACATTACGAGCGTAATTTGATACCTCTAACAGCCCCCCTGTGGTAATTAGATCAAGGGTATCAGGTTACGCGCTGAACAGCTCCGCCTATACTACTCATGATGTATGCGCCAGCCTTCCCGAAGACGTATCACTGGAAATATGGTCGCACTATAAACACCTCATACAATGTCCACAATTACACGTCCTTCGTACACACAGGTGCTAACTCGGACTTTACTACCAAGAGGGATCTGCGCGAAGGGTGGGCATTGTGTACCGTTCAAGTCTTTTACCCCTGTCCTGGAGTTGGTTTCATTAGAATTAATGTGGACCCACCCTCGCGAAAAATTAGCGTACAGCCCACTGAAGACGCTAGTTATGACACAAAAGGCGACGAAAGTAACGACGGCAGCCCCCTTGCTGGCTATGAGTTTTCTTCTTTCTGCGTCCATCACTGGTGATATGTTAGAGTCGACTGAATATTACACGGATGTAACAATTCATTATAACCTTTTCATCTGTGAAGCGGTGACCCAAGAGTTTAAGGAAGACGGCAAGCCTTTCCATTTCACTAAGTAGGACATGTTTCCCCGTTGTTTCTTTGTCTGTAGAACTTTTGCAATCTGATAATAGGCATCTTTACCCTTCGTCACCAGTTGAAGTTCGTAATCATAGAAAGTCCCCAAAATGGCTTCCCCATTAAGATCTTCTAACTTGTAAACGACCGGGGTTCGGTGAATAACTCTTTTGATGATAAAGATTTCTTCCGTCCAGTTCGGCATATACCCCTTTTCAAAGCGCATTTTAATTTTGCTTATTCTAACCCTCTTCGTGATTGTGCAATTTCCCCTTTTCCGTATAATGTTTGCCGCACAATATGTTCATTCTCTGCGTTGACCTGTGACGGAGCCATGCCAATACTCCGGTGAAATGCACGATTATACCCCTGCATCAACTTCGGCAAGACATCGATATACCGACGAGTATTCTAGCCGTGAAATACTTACACTGATGTCCTTTGAGGGTTCTATTAAAACGCTCAATAACGGAGGCGTGGGTTTGATTGAACGTGTGGAAAAAGTGGACACCTTCCAACCTTTTGAACCTTCCAATTTAAGAAAATTTTTAACATTCGCGTTCAGAAATTCTGTGCCTGCGTCTGTTTGCAAGGTAGCCGGCTTTCGGCCGCTCTTGAATATGCTCTTGAATGCCTTAACCAATTTTTCTCCCGTTTTTCGCTCGAGAGGTATAGCCCAAGCGTACTTGGAGAAAACATCTATACACGTGAGAAGATATCTACTGTTATCATTTCTTTGCTCAGGGACGGGAGGTCTACTAAATCGGTTTGCCATTGCTGATATATGCCCCCTACAATTACTCGGCTTGTGGGAAATGCTTTCCGAGCAGCTCGATGAAGTGTGTAAGAATCTTGCTCTTGTAACCATTCACGAATTTGCTTGTAAGTGATACCCCGCTGTTTGGAGCGAGCAGCTTTGTATAAGGTATTTACACCGCTAAAGGCAGCCCCTCCAGAAGGATCATAATAAAGTTTCTTCGGCAAAGATTCAACTCTCGAATGCATGTCTTCTTCTACCCACTGCGAACGCTCTAATGACACGATTAAGTAACATGTGGAGACTAAAAAGAGAGATAAAAGTCTTTCGTGAGTGATTAAACGATTTAATAAACATACATTGAAAAGATATACATTGAACAGATATGACTTACATTGTTTAAAAAGTACATGTAAACGTGTCATATGAGAAAAGCGGTTTCCTTATTGTCCTTCGGCAGCTGAAAAGTTCAACTTGTTTGCAAGCTCTTGTTTCCACTGCTGGTTTCGAAGAAGTCCATCTCACCATTCCTTAGACTCGTATTTCAACATGTAGATAGGGGTACTGGATTGTGGTCCCGCCTTTTCAACACGGGATTTGAAATCGGCCAGGATTGCGTCCACATCCACCCGTTCAAGGGCCAATTCGAGAAAGTCAAAGACGTGATCGCTGTACGGAAGCATAAGGCAACTGTGTCTTCGTTGACTAGGATAGTCTACAGAACACCCCATACAGAATTGCTGAATCAGAGACCCTGTGATGTCCCTTACGACTTGACAGTAGCAGTCCAGAAAAGTCTCGTGCAGAAATAACACATTGCTGTTAGCGCTGAAGTCAAACGGGGTGCGTGGTGGTTCCCTTTTGCGAGCGTTTTGTCAATGGCGGGGATGTAAGTCTTCAAATTTGTCCACATGTCAGGGTCGAGACAAAATCCAATTTTCGTTGGATAGAGTTTATCTTGAGACTTTTCACACCCTTTCCAACGACGGAGGTGGATACGTCCTTTGCCCTGGTAGAAACTGTAGCTCAAGTACACATCTTCTGATAGGCGTATGGATACTGAAGTAGCCGTATTGTTCGATATACTTTCTTCCATAGTGTTTATGCAGTCTTTGAGTTTTCCCATCCTTCGACTGTTAGACGGAGGAACTTGGGTGCCTGATTTGGATCACAGTCCGCCACCGTCACATTCTCTACAAAATCCACGTAATTTTCATGGTTGCATTCTATCGAGCATTTCACAAAGACATCACTCGCTAAATCATACATGATTTTTGGATGTCGTTGACAAGGTGAAGTTAGGAATGTCAGATAATGGACTGAGAATGAAAGAGAAGGTTTCTCTTAAATAGCTGAACACTGGAGTGGCGTTAAACTATATTCCACGCGTTCGAACATGTCTATTCCGTCAGAGCTAGAAATAAACATATGTGCCAATAACGGGAAAAACCCGGTTTCAAGTTCGAACATGTCTACGACGTCACAGCTAAAAATAAACATATGTACCGATGCCGGGAAAACCCAGTTTCAAGTTCGAACTTGTCAGCCATGTGTTCGTCCTCATAAGCCGTACATGTCTTTGAGAGTACGCGTTACAAAGAAGTACACTCCTTCTCTAAGTTAATATACGGCACTGCGAAACATCGCTTGAGCTTCCACATTCGTTTTACGAGTACACGAAGGTTAGATTTCCACTCCTCCGTCTTCAGGTGATTTTCTCGCCATTCAGGATTCTGGAATTCCGATAACCACGGTAAGTCCACCACTTCTCCGTCTTTCCCTATGTCTCTCAACCACTCATCTACAGCTTTCTCTTCATCGAGGCATTCTACGGCCTTGCCAAAGAAGAGAGAAACTCGGTACCCAATATCTAATCCGGGGTTGTACTTCTCTTCCATTTGCTCCATAATAGGGATGAGATGCACAGCATATATCATGGATAATCTATTCAACAAGTGTATACGCTGTCCTTCATCAAAGGGGCTGGGTTGGGTGATGTGCTTATTTCCCGTCTCTTCCAATATATATAAAGACGACAGGGAAAACCCAGCTTGTTTATTTCCATATTTGATGTAACATTTTCATGCCTGGACACGTCTGCGTGACGTCAGTCCGTTTTAATATTCATGTATTTGTCTTAATACAGAATCAAACATGTGAAAATCCGCAAACGAGCAGATGTGGGACCTTATTTGGTTAGCTACTCGATACGTGCAGGTCCAGACTCGTCTGTGTGACGTCAATCCTATTAATATTCATGTTACCCCATATCACATTACGAGCGTAATTTGATACCTCTAACAGCCCCCCTGTGGTAATTAGATCAAGGGTATCAGGTTACGCGCTGAACTGCTCCGCCTATACTACTCACGATACCACGATAGCAAGCCGGTGTTATTAGATTATCTCTTTAAAGAAAGGGCAACCTCAACGGAAAATCGAAAATGCCGAAAGTAAAACACTTGATTGCCATAATGTTTTTGGCTTACGGGTAGCATTTAATCCGAATATTCTCACGGTTTGCCAAAATATTGCACTTAAAAGATGTTTGGGTAGACGCAGACCTTTCATCTTGAAGAGCCTGTAAAGTTGGCCCTGCCTCATAGCCAGGAGTTGGGAACACACAACAAGCACCATGGTTAAGAATCTGAAGACAGCTAACCAAACCGGAGCAGTGATACAATGGGACGGGCACACAAAGACGGGTTTCCTGTAATGGAATTAAATACATATGTGAACATTCTTTAAAAAACAGAACCAATCGGGTTCTCTTAACGACAATGAATGGTGTAACCATGTTTGACCTGAGAAACAGTGACAAATAGAGAACTTTGTAGCTTATCATATTGCGATCATTTTGAGCCTGGAAGAAATCTGAGTAGGCTGGGTTTACGCATGAGCGGATCATGTACTATTTCATGATGATAGTGAACATTTTTATTGTTACTGTATTCTTTTGTATACATTTACCATTTCCGTGATTAGTTTCGATTTTTATGTTTTAATTATGTGAGAACGATGTATGGTTGTCATGGAATAGCAGCCATTCTATGTTAAGGGCATACTTCGCTCTGTGGAAATAAATTAAGTAACTACCTATCTTTCTATAACACCCTGAACAGAGAACTAAGAAAATTCAAAATGTGGTGTACCAGAAAAGTGAAGTTTTCGTCTGTTTTCTTAAATTGTTTAGTTTGTGCAGATAAAATTGGGCCAATAATATATTTCACATCAGACAGTTAGTTATTCACTAATTTATCATTCAGTTTTGAGAAGAAAATAGCAAAAATACGACATTTGAAAAATCGGCCGAAAAATGGCTTCCGAGAAAACGACGTCACTATAACGTCATCAATGAAGCCACCTTGAACCAATGATATCGTGTGTTAAGTTACAGCTTCCTAGTCTCAGAGATATCAGATTCAAACTTATCTGTCCAAGGAGGCGAGGCGATATGTTAGCCCCCGCCAACCCACTCTCTCCACCACCCAGGCTGTGATACACTCCTGATCACCCAGGCCAAAATGGGCTAAATTTTTATCGGCAACGTTACATATGTCCGACTGGTAGTGTCGGTGCTCCGAAATAAAGAAATAGAGAGCTGAAACGTTGTGTCTTTGTAGCTTATTATATTGTGGTCATCTTGGGCATATTGGGATCCCCCTCCCCCACCCCCACCGCGAGCAGAGGGTCATTTTATGTTTACGTTTTTTGTAAATAAAAGTGCGGAAAAACTATACTTCACATCATATAATTAGTTACTAATTTATCATACACCTTTTGAGAAGAAAATTGCATGAATAAGAAATTCGAAAATTCAGTTATTGTCTGAATTTGAAGCCTCACGTGATAATATCAGGAGTTCAAAAATTGAGGAGTCTAATGGAATGTTAACCATTGCGGAGATGTTCAATATATGCAAATGGATATTCCATGGAGATCCACATACTGTTTGACGCATAATTGCGTCATTACCGGATATAACGGATATAACGATTCGAAAATCATTTTTGTCTTGCCGAAATCAACGAAAACTGTTGAGAGCTTGGAAAACTTAGGTTTAATATAATTCAGTACGTGTCTATTCGAAAGTTGGTGCTGATAAAGTAATATAAACAACATATTGGAATTATTCATTGCACTTCTCATGAACGACAACCAGTCCAGTAAATGCTGGATCGGTGCGCAGATATTGTTAACAAGCTGGCATTCCAGCGTGATGAGCACTTACCCGAGCATGGAAATTCATGTTATGACCAATAAAATAACTGTTGTTGATAATGTTATGATGAGACAAGGTAGCAGCTTTGGGCGATCCTGTGGTTCCCTGAAATACAGCAATTATAATCAAATTACGATTATGCCAACAATCGGTACACACATAGATCCAGCGGTCCCCTGGAATACAGCAATTATAATAAAATAGGAACGTACACACATTTGCAAACCAGCATCATAGAATAGTACATACTGTGGCACTTCCTCCACGATACACATTGCCTTCTATAGCCCAAATACGCCAAAAAGGTCTGTATTCATGGATTCTGTGTTCAGCGGCTTGATATAAAATCTCAAAGAGGTACGAACTCTGTGGTGAAATTTGTCAACAATATTCAAAAGTTGTCGTCTGGAAAACATTTATTAACACGATGAATCCTAATGCATTTTCTAATCACTCTCCTGATTGACCAGTGTGGCTGGGGCCACTGGTGAATTGGATCACAGTCCTATCAGACCGTTTGGTGATTTTCTACTCACGGTAACTACATGAAACTATGCCATTCCGCTGAATAACCCTCACAAACCAGCAAACATGTGCAATAATGGAACTATTGGGATATCTGTCATACACAAATACATGAGCAATATTAACAACTATAGTAAAGTCTCAACCTACACCAAAATAGCAAAGATGGTCATTTTCTGCCACTGAGTAAAAGTCTTGTACTTTGAAGTTGCTATGAAGCCAGGAAGAACTTTCAAAATCGGAATAGTTCAGCTACATGTGTATCTCAAGTTTCGAATAGCTGACATTTTGAATCACTTAGCTATAGCAGAATTACAGGTCAAGCAATCGTCAACTGCATAAAAAGAATTTAACTTTGCACCGGCCCCATGCTTATATGTGTGTACATTTTGACACCACTGCACAGTCATATTCGAACAATTAGCCATTTATATACAAATATCCCGCTTACTAACTATGGTTTAGGGCTTGGAAATATTAAGGTTACCTGTTCTTTTGTTCTATTGCTCTCTATGGGCATGTTCCATCAATACGTCATTCAATTCTTTAGCTGAGCGATTTTTACATTTAAGAGTAATTCTACCCACAGAAGTTTTGTACATGTGCTAGTAATGATGTCTCATGCTGATGAGATTTCAAGGCTGTAGTATTCTTTGTGTTTTACCAGAGCAGTACCTCCAAGTATTTTCGTGGTAGAAATTTTACTCAAAATATCAGCTCATGGAAACTGAAATAGTTCAGCTTCAAAGCTCTCCTAGCTTCATATATACAGTACAAGTTATTAG